>KZ453531.1:597461-793531 GCA_002786265.1 Apostasia shenzhenica
GCATCGGCTACATGAGAATTTTGTTTCTATTGCACGGCGCTCTAGTCAATTAATATTTCTTTATTTTAGGTCTAAGTAAGTAAACATTACTCGTTTATACATTCTTTGGGTCATGTTTCTTTGGTCTTTCTCTTGCTTTTGATTATTACATAGCAAAGAAAAGAAAGAGAAAGACCAAAGAAAGAACATGCAAAGCTTTAATTGGCTTTCCGACTTTTATATGTCCAAACCACATTTAAGCTGACTTTCTCTAATTTTATTCTCAATTGGTGCAACACCAAATTTCTCACGGATATACTTATATCTCATTCTCTTTTTTTATGTATATACACATGTTCACCTTAGCATCATCGTTTCTGTAACATTTATCTTATTTGTATATTTTCATCCAGACTTAAGGGTAAATTTTCTAAAATTGTAGTAAGACCAGCGATGATATATGGTGCTGAATGGTGGCCTGCAAAGAGAAAATATATAAATAAAATAAATATTATAGAAATGAGGATGCTAAGATGGATGCGTGGATATACGTGAAAGAATAGAATGAGAAATGAGTATATCTGCGAGAAAGTTGATTTTCACCAATTGAAGATAAACTTAGAGAAAGTCGGCTTAGATAATTTGGACATATAAATCGTAAATCGATTGAAGCTCTAGTTAGAAAAATCGATGTATTAGATTTTGCGCACATATAAAGAGGAAGAGGAGGACTAAAGAAGTTATGACAAGAAACTATAATGAGTGATTTTACTTACTTAGACCTAGATAAGGATTTGTTAATTGATAGAACGCAATAGAAATAAAAGATTTATGTAGCCGATCTCACCTAGTGGGATTAAGGCTTGGTTGTTGTATCATTTTCTCTCAATTTTTTCGAGCTCTTCTTTGTTTGTATATTTACTCGGACATGTGTGAAACATTTCTCGTTGTTAACCCTGTTGAAAATTGGGACTTAGAATATGCCATTGGCATAAGCTATGTCTATTGTATGATAGCTCTTTCTCAATTGTAATTGCCATTGGCTTGGTCTTAATTTGTAAATATTATCATTGGTTGCTTACCCCTCATTATTGTAACAAATGTATGGAACAACCACTTGAATGAATTAGTTGTTTTGTTGCTTAAGAAAGCAATTCCAAACATGTTGTTCTGCCAATGATTGTTAATTCCAATAATTGGTGCACAAACATAATTATATTTATTCAATTGGTAGCTAGTGTCAATCAACACATCTTTGAATGCTTCATAATCTATTTTGCTATGTCCATCATACCAAAAAAAATATCAAGTCTATGGTTTTTGTTATATTAAGTTTCCCATTCAAATAAAGTATCTTTCATTTTTCACTCTTTGAAAATTGAGATTAAACTAATTGAATCTCCAATCTCAACTTGATTTTGCTTTTCCCAAGTGATAAAATTGTATACATTCTTTTTTGTGAAGCCTGAAGTTTTTCGTTCTACTTCTCGCTTTCCAACTTTGTAAATGCATCTCTAGGTCTTATTCTCCTTGAAACTATTGTGCGCAAGAGGCATGCTAGTGATTCATTAATCGTTCTATGACAGTTAGAAGGCGTTTCTCTTCTTCTTTAACAATCAGATAATTATGTTCTTCTATGAAATTAGCTATTGATCATACACCATTTTCTAATTGCCATGCCTTACCATATTTCTTAACATCCAAACTCATCCAATCCACTTTTTTGTATGCTTTTTATTCCGGATTTGTCATTGATAGTGCCTGAATCCTTCACATGAACATACATACTCTTTAATTTTAAAGTTTTTGTCTCCAACAAATATGTAAAGTTTTCTTTTTTGTACGCCTAAAACCATCTTAAACTCATACCCATGGTAATTTTGATATGCTTCATATTCATTTGTAACTTTGAGGCTAAAAAATTGGTTGCATTTGCTATGGCTAAAACTATGTCATTCAATTCAATTACTTACTCAAATGTAGAAAAAAATAGTGAATGACAATAATGAAAAAAAAAGAATGATTCTAATTGTAATTATTGAAAATTATAACAAAAAAGCAAATAACATTTGTATTGTAGAATACATGTGATAGAGAACTGAAGAACTTGATGCATTGAATTTTCTAATGCTGAATGAAATTAAAATGAAATCGATTCTTTATGCTTCTCACTGTCGATTTTGCTCCTGATCTTACATATAAAGTTTCTTTGTTCGTGTAATTTAAATTTTCAAATTTGCTATTGATATTTTTATGAGATGGGTTCAGTTACATAAGCAATTATGAACTGATGATAGTATTAAAAAAGAAAGAAAAACTTGCAGACATTTTATTTCAGTAACTGATATGTGTCTAGTAACAATCTTATGGTCTCATAAAATGCCATGCAACGTTCTTTGTAAATTTCAAATTCTACACTTAATGTACTCAAGTATTGTTCATTATTCGTTCAGTATATCGTTGGTTGTTGGAAACAACACAAATCATAAAAACAGTTATTTTTTTAGAAAGATTCTTTTAAAATTTAATTTTTAGAAATTTGAGCCTTAATTGGTATTATTTTATATTTTAATTTGTGTGGTTTGACATGGGGGCTTATTGTATGGTTGGGTGGGAAGATTTTTTTTTTTATATTGTGGTTGGATGGGAAGTTTGCTAGAGTAAATAGTGAATATTAATCGACTTTTTAATATACTAGATCGTGATAAACTGTCTTTGGACCTTAAGTTTGTTTTTAGGCATTTTAATAATCCATTGGTTAGTGATATTTTTGAACTCGTGTCAAGTGGGAAAGAGCTTGTTCTGGGCTGCGCAAAGTATATGTTGCACAAATGAATATCTCATAACAGTTAATGATGCTACGGTCGAAGAGAAAAACAGATCGAAGAGAAAAACAGATAACATCAAAACCTCGTCAAAGAAAACTTGTCCACAAAGAAAATAGTGGTTGGAAAACTTTTGGATTTTTGACTTCAAACTTTGATTATAGTACAAAAGAGTAACGATCCGAAAATACTCTTCTAGTTCTTTGCGCTTGCTTGAAGATAGAGGCCTATGGAATTTACATAAGAAACGTGAGATCTAAGGTTGCCACAAGCTCAACAACTTTTTAGGAGTTGTTTTGCGTAGCTTTTTTTGATGGCTCATCTAAGGCTACTTAAGTGGAAACAGAGAATGCCTTTGTTGTTCCTCTTCTTTGATTAGATTTTTTCTCTTGAGTAAAGATCTTTTGATGCTTTCTCAATAGACTTCTAATTTCATTTAGTTGGAGTCTCCCCTTAGGTCTCCCCTTAGCAACATCAACTATGCATGCACCATTCAAGCAATTTCTCTCAGTGAATTATCAACAACGCCCTGTATGTCGTTATGTAGACTGCAAGCGCTCCTTTCAGTGGTTTAGTGATGGGTTGATGTGTCCATTACTCCACAATGTCTTTCCAAGTTGGCATGGCCACTCCCCAAAGTTGCTTGAGATTCTCTCACACTAAGAACACTTGTGCAATTCAGTTGAGGGGATCTCTTCTCAAGGAATCTTCATACAAGTAGCTTCTTCTAAATCAGAGATTCTTCAATCTTCATTGTTGTTTCATCTTCTCGAAGTTAAAATAAGGTTTGCCAAACCTCGAGTTGATTCTTGAAGTTTTACTCAGCTGGGGTTTGCTTCTCAATAGAAATCAAACTCTAGTTCTTTATCGATATTTGTTGAAACATCAAAACCAGTCTTGTCGAAGGTAGCCATGGCTCTGCTGAATAGGTAGTATTACATATTTACTCTAATTAATGAAAGTGGGCCAGGCGTTAACTAGATCGGGGCTGACAAGGGACTTGGAAAGAGCTAATTGAGATGAGTCCAATTTTGAGTCAGATAATCAGTTTTTCTTACATTGATTAGATACATAATCAAGCCAGAACTCAGGTCTCTGACCCATTTGCAAGCCTATGTTGCTTGCCAGTGTTACTAAGTAGTCAAAGAATAAGACACAAGACAATTTTCTTTGTTTCATTGAACGGCTTCATTTTTCTGGCAGACTTCGATTTTATTTCTATGTAACAATTTTGGTAGTTATGCATTCATTTTGTCCTCTATTGCAGGGAAAAGTTCCACTGCTATCTGTTGAAGCAATCCATCAGCTTCATATTTTTTATCTTTGTTTTGGCAACAACTCATGTGATTCTCAGCGTTCTAGTCATGGTCCTAGGAACCGCAAAGGTAACGGATAATTTATGTATATGTATGTATTCATTGCACACTTCTGTAGGTTGACCATTTGATCCATAAAATTGTTACTCTGCTTAGTATGTCTAATCATAGTCTTTTGTGTAACTCAGATACGCCAATGGAAGAACTGGGAAGATTCTATCCATAAAGAAATTGTTGAAAATGGTATGTTTATTTTGCTGTCCTTGCTTATTACAATGCAGTGCGATATGTGTTCTAAGGATCATATCTTGTTTTAACTCCCAAATTTGGTAATATTCTCCATTTTTTTTCAAAACCTGAATCCCCATTCATTTCCATACAGCTTCAGCTTCGCCATCAATCACTCATGTTCACCAAACTGAATTTGTCAGGCGTCGCTTTCTTGGCATTGGCAAGAATTCCGTGATACTAAGTTGGCTGGTAAATAAATATTATTGTTCACAAGAAGAGAATCTTATATGTAACTGTTAGTACCCTGGAAGCTTTGATTTCACATTCAAATTTAACATGCTGTTTGACTTTGTAAAGCATTTGTAAAGATTCATGTGAATTAATCTGTACTTTTTGATAATAAGCATAATACTTTGTGATATGTTTTTTCATAAATTTGATATAAAATTTTGGTATTTTTCTAAAGATTAAACATATAATGGGATGGAAGAAATGTTCTTATGGAAATCTCTAATTGACTTCGTGATTGTGGCTACTTTATCTTAAACATTTGATTCTTTGTTTTTTTTGTATCTCGTTACATAATGTATTTTGCGATCTGTCATGGTCATTCATTCTCAATATGGTCTTTCATATCAGCCTGCGTTGAATTCAATAACTGAAATTTTTAAAGCTCGACATATTACATTTACTTGTAAATAGGTAGCATATCAATAACTGCATTTATTTGTAAATAACTGCATTGCTTGTTAAGCTTGTTTTCAGCACTCATTCTTTAAACAAATTTTTGGATCTGTCAGCAAGTCAGACTATACCACTATGAGACTGGGCTTCATAATGGTAAGGATTTGTTTACTTCCAAATGTGTATTAATCTGTTTTCTTTTCCAATTTGAACTTATTTTTGTGACAACTCTCCCTAAATCCTGAAAATTTTGATAACACCATATCAGGATGACTTGTCTGATTGTATCCGTACAATTCATCACTAGAGGCATAAATATGTACAATTAAACAATAACGTTACCAACATGCCATAATGGATCTACCTAATTCACATTACTCTATGTTCAAGCAGATCCAGTCAGGTAGAAGTTCCTATTCATTTGGTCAGTTAAATTTCTTTTGCAGTGTAGAGTCACAAATAATGAATGATAGATATCGGGTGTGAGGCCAAGTATCTTACGAGTAATTTCGATATGAATGAATAATTAATATCAAGAAGACATCAAACTTACATAAGAAATAAAAATTTATCAAATAAGATTTGGGCATCAATTTTAATTCAACAAATCAGATTTGAGGTTTAGAATTACAGATAGATATCTCACAAATAAATCCAACAGTAATTTAACTCTCAAATTCAAGTTTATGACTTTATGGTCATATAATTAAAACTAAATGAATAATTCAAGTCAAGCAAATAATTTTATATTGAAATGAGATAATCAAATTAATTTTATTCGTTGAGAAATTATATCGATGAGGGTTATAGAAGTCCGGCACAAGATTGAAGAGCTTGAATGCGACATCGCCATGGGATGGGAGGTGATGCACTCAAGATTGGTGAACAGCGAGAGGTAGAGCCGGCTAGTCGCAAACGAAATCGAGCGGTAGAAGCTAGCGGGCGGAGAGAAGGCTGGAGCGGTCGCGCGTGGGTTGCGTCCATACTCGCGGGTGGGATGCATGACAGGGTGGCACGAGTTGGACGAGGTTTGCGCGTTTGGCATAGGCACTGCGACAAAGACTGTGCTTCGCATGACACGAGTCAGTGACAACAGCTCGAGTAATTGCGATCAGTTAGAAGCGCTTGATGTCGCATGGTTAGTAGGGCAGAGAGGTCTCGAGCGTTAGATTCAAAGCCGTCAATTGATTCTGAATTAGAGCTTGCAAGCAAGGTGGCGAGAAAATAGAGTTTGTTTTAAAGAAAAATAAGTTATTTTAAGAATTCTCACCCAGGAGTAATCCTACCCTTTCTTTTACTAGAATATGAACCCCTTATCTCGAATTTTGGCACCCAGAAAATTCAAACATCATTTTATTTATCACATGTAATTAATTATTATAATGCAAGACGTCCTTTTTATATAGAGAGATTTTTTGAAGAAATTTAAAAATACAATATTAAATGCAAAAAATAATATGTCAAATAAATAAAAGCAAATATAAAACTAATTCTATTACAATAAAATAAAATCAGCTCCAAATATAGCGAATCTTTAAATCTTCCAAATTTGCTCTGAATCAAATCAAATCAAATCTAAATAAAATTAATATGAAAATATCCAATAGCTGTAATAATTTTAATTTTAATTTTAATTTTAATTCAGCACATGTTATCCTGAATGTGCCATTGCCGGGTCCCAAATCTCGGATGCAAAACACAAAGGGTTATGTTAGGCAGTCGACAACTAGCGTAAAACTTACCGAACAAATATAACATGAATCTTTTAAGAAATTGCGCTAAAGTTAGGGCATTTTTTAGTAAAAGATGTGTAAGGGCGACTGTATCGGCTTCCGAATGTAGTGATAAGTGAGCAATAGTTTTCACATCATGAATGGATGTGGGTAAAGAAGTTCATTCAAGATACTAGGATAAGATTAGGGATATGGAATATGGCACCCTTACAGACAACCTAATAGAATTAGTAGATATTATAGTTTATAGAAGAATTATTATTTTGTGCCTGCATGAAACGAAATGAGTAAGGGAGAAAGTTAAAGAAATTGATAGCCTAGCTTTTAAATTTTAGTACTTTAGTAAGAATAGAACTAAAAATAGAGTAGGTATAATTCTTGATAAGAGTTTGAAGAATTATGTAGTCGAAGTCAAGAGGAATGAAAATAGAATTATAACTCTAATTATCAATGAGATAACTATTAATATTGTAAGCGTGTATTTCTTCACTCCCAAGTAAGTTTGAACGTGAGCATAAGAGAAAAATTTTAAAATAATTTAGAAGAATTGGTATAAGGGATACCTTAGGAGAAGAGAATGTTTATTAGAGGAGATTTAAATGGGGATGTTGGAAGCGTTGTTGAGGAATTTAATAGCATTTACGGTGGGTATGATTTTGGGGAGGCTAATGAGGGTAAAATTATTTTAAAGTTTTTCTTAGTTTATGATCTTTTGATTGCTAATACCTTATTTGAAAAATGAGATGAGTATATTATCACTTATAAAAATGAGTCTTCAAGAATTTAGATTTATTATTTTCTTATAAAAAAATGAGATTGGTTAGACTATAAAGATTGTAAGGTTATTCTAAGTCAATGCTTAACTACTCAATATCAATTAATGGTTTTAAATTTTAAGATGAAGAGCTGGAGAAACAATAGTTAGTCGAAATAGTACCCTTGGACTCGATGGTAAAATCAAAAAAATGAGAATGAAAATATTTTTAAGAAGAGGGTTTTATAACATAAGTAATGAATCTCGAGTGTGTGTGTATCTTTGTTTGTAAGTGATGGGGACAAGATTGAGAGAATGGCCTTGTTGTAAGTACATCCTTTACAAGGCTTCCCAAGACAAGTTATATATAAGAAACGTCTGATAACTGGTACATCAAAGCAATGAAAATAAATGAAAATTTCACACAAGGAAAAAATTACGTGGGAAAAGTATAGTATGATGACATGTGGCTGAAGAGAATAGTCATTGTCAGATAATATCCTAAGAGAAGAGAATCACTAATGCAAGGAGTGGTGATACAAGACGAAAAATGAAATAAGATTTAAATTTATAATCAACAATAATTAATTAGTAAATTATTTAGATTAAGTGCAAGAATATTTTCTAAATAAATTATACGATGAGTAAAATTTGAAACCTAGCTAAATTATAATCCAACAATAACTAAATCTCTAAATTGAATTTTAAATCCCTCGGTTTAGAGCAAAATCAAATAATCAGAATCACGCAATATAATTTTAATTTAGTCAAAAATTAGTAATACATAGTTTTTGAGAAGATTATACCTTTACATAATTTTTCCTTCAATAAATCAAGAGTGGGCTGTGACGCCCGTGGCCGAAGAGGGCGGGGAGTGATCGCCGGGTGGTATCCTAAGAGAAAAGAATCACTGAGGCAAAGTGCGGCTCCTGGCAGGCTTCTAGGTCGAATAATGTGTAGTAAGAGAGGCACAGGAATGAATCATCCCACATCGGAAAGAGAGGAAAATCCTGAGCTGTATAAGTAGATAACGTGATCTCAAATGGTAGAGGTGCCTTTTGGGGCAAAACCGTGAGGCTAATGATGGAAAACTTCATAGTTAAGCGTGTTTGGGCTAGAGTAGCACTAGGATGGGTGACCTCCTAGGAAGTGTTCAAGTCACGCAGTTTTCCTAAAGCCAAAGTGGACAATACTTCTACATTGGGATCACGAGATGTTACATGGGCTGTGTCAACACAGGTACGATGTGGAAACAAGTGGGGGTGTAGGTACAAAGCAGCGGTGAGTGCAATGCAGGCACAAGCACGCAGATGCGAGCGCCGGCACAGGCACAAGCGGCTAATACAGCGCGCAGGAACGAAGGCGCTGGCACGTAGGCGACGAATGCGAGCACATGGACACCAAGTGAGGGCGCAACGACGCGGGCACGACTTGCAAATGCTTGCGGATGTGCAGGGGAGAACAGAGGGGAAACACTACAGGCTAACGTGGCAGTGTGCGAACGAGCTGCGCATGTAGGCTGCAAGGGGAAGGTAGAGGAGGAACGAGAAAATGAATTTTTTTTTTAAAATAGGAGTACAAAACAAGACTGAGAATTCTCACTAAAGGTTAACCCTATCTTTTCTTTCACCAAAATATTGACCCCTTAACCTAGATTTCAAATATTCCATTTCACCAATAAGATTTGAATTGCACAAAAGAGATATTTTTACCACAAATGTCAAACATAATTTTATTCATCAAAATAGGTTGTCCTCTTACAATATAAGGTGACCTCTTTATATAAAGAGATTCCCTGAAAAAATTTAAAAATGCAATACTAAATGCTAAAAATAAAATACCAAATAAATCTAAATAGATATGAAACTAATTCTATTACAAAAAATAAAATCAACTCCAAACATTGTGAGTCTTCAAATTTTTCAAATCTGCTCTAAATCAAATTAAATCTAAATAAAGTTAATATGAAAATCTCTAATTAGTCTTAATTAATTAGAGTTTGAATTTTGATTGAGCACGTGATGTCATCTTGGTCGTCAGATTCAATACTAATTCGTGTCCTCACCAATTCTCCCAAAGTGAGAAGAACTCGACCTCATTAAGCATGGTTCAAGCAACTCGTGTCTCCAAGTGAATCAGATCAGTTGTAGCTTGTGAGTCTCCTATAAAAGGTAAAAATCTTCACCAAACCAAATATCGTTAACAAATAAATTCAAATAAAATAACTTGCTAAACAAAGATTAATTCGATCAGCTCTAAAATTAATATGAAGGTTAATTTTGGTTGTGGATACTCGTAGATAAACTTACACTCAAAAGAAACAAAAGACAACCTTCACTGGGTATTACTGCTAGATCCTAATAACTAATAAATTTGAAATATTGAAAGTCTCGACTCTTTCCATAGTCTAATGATAAAATTCAAAGTTATTCAATGGACCCAAATTAATAAAAAATTTAAAATAAAATAATTTGGAGATTTAAGTATCTTAATTATCATAATAAAATATTCAAAAAATTCTACACTTAATTATAGCAAGTTGCGATCAAGATTGTTGATCTTATTTAATTTATAATATAAAAAGTATAAAGATTGACACGAAATGCAATGAATCAAAACGAAATGCAAATGCGAATGCAAACCTAAACTCTCAAATATATGATATTAAAAGAAAATCAAATGCATACAAGCTCGACTTATGATCTCTACTAGTATCTACTAAATGACTCAGTCTAATCATAAGTATATAAGTACTAAATCAAAATCACGAGAGATGTGATTCCCAATAAGTACCCTAAGATCCTCTAAAAAATAACTAGCCAAGCAAACAACACACCAAATGGAAATCCAGATGACCAACCAGTCGGTCTATTGTTCTAAATAAAAAATATGCATAAATGTGCTTGATCACATCAAACACATTAACCTCACAGTGACCATGATCTATAATCATTTTAATGTAATTAATCTTGTCATTAACACATTCATATAATTTAGTGATCTCGATTGTACCTATGATCTGCTCCTCATAGAAGCTAGCCTTTTAATATATTTTAACCTTTAAACTTATAGTATATTTTCAAATTCTTATGTAGCAAATTATGTACATACTTTATAAACTAAAATATCGAGTTAACACATTTAGCTCATATTTTTTACTTTTCAATTACGGCTTGGTCCTACATTTCCGAATGTGTTGTGCTAACTGAAACAAATAATTTCTTAAAAACAAAAAAAGCCGAATCAATGGTGCCCAACATAATCTATTTAAGTTAAATCCAAACCTTACCCTTTATTAGATAAATTGCACAACAAAACTCAAACTCGACCTGACATGACATAACGTGTTTATTTAGTATCTTACATACACAGATTAATAATATAGACGTGTGGGACTTCTGTTCAACATAACTAGATATACAAAATCAAATTATAATAAATTAATATTTTTTTATGACATTTAGAATTTTATAATAATAATAAATTATATAATAAATAAATTTATTGTGATCGGTCCAATCAATGAACTGAATAGTAAACTAGTTCTTGATTTAGTTCGGTTTTTTAATCAGGTAAATGGGCCATAAGGACCACTGGTGCCGTGTGGGCCATGCGGACTATATGGGCCAAGTGAGCCAAGTGGGCCAAGTGGGCCATATGGGCCAAGTAGGCTAGACGGCGACCGCTCCCAGTCCCACGGGATATTCGTCCAAGACACGCTGAGCCTCGCCGGCGACTCCGTCGCTTCAATCCCTATGTTTTTAGAGTATGGACACAATTTGATTCCTCAGCTATTTGAATTCACCACTTTGCTGCTTAACGTTTTAGCAAAATCTAACTATTTGATTTAGATTTGATTGGAATGCATCTAATCAAAGATATAGTATGACAAGTAGCATGAAAGAGTGTGAAGATTTTCATAGTTTTGATCTTATATAATTCAGCAGTTAGCAACACAACTATATAGCTAGAAAAATCAATCTCTAAGAAGAAGTTAGACTCATAAACCTTGAAATTTAATTTAATCTAACTAATTTTCTGAATCAAACAGCTTATCACACAATATAATTCAGCAGAAAGGTCAAAATGCAACAATGAGATACTGAAAAAAAAAATGGCAGGCCTTACATTCTCATTTCCAGATCAGCCGCTGAAGCCTCTCTTTCTAGTATCAGATTCTGGGTGAGCTGAAGGCTTCTTTTCTGTACCAGCACCAGAACTTGTCCTTTCAGGCTGGCCGCCTCTTCCTACTTCAGCTTTATTTTCATGAATCCCATCATGGGACTTAAGACCAAGGCTCAAATCAAGATTGGTTTCTTTGACCTCATCAGCTGAAGTGTTTTCTTTCTCTGAAGCCTGAGATCAGTAATGAATAAGAGCTAAAATTCACAAAATTGCGATAATATAACTTCAACATTTAGTTAGGTAGTTAAGATGCCTGATTGTTTGATGTAGATCAACTAGGGTAAACAACAACAACAACAACAACAACAACAAAGCCTTAATCCCATTAAGTAGGGTCGGCTATATGAATTCTTTATTTTTATTGCGCTCTATCAATTAAGTGAGTAAGATCACTTCTTAAAGTTTCTTGCCATATCTTCTTTAGTTTCCCTCTTTCTCTTTGTACATGAGCAAAATCCAATAACTCGATTTTTCTAACTAGAGTTTTAATCAGCCTACGATTTATATGTCCAAACCATCTAAGCCGACTTTCTCTAAATTTATCCTCAATTGGTGTAACTCTAACTTTCTCACGAATATACTCATTTCTAATTCTATCCTTTCATGTATGTCCACATATCCACCTTAGCATTTTCATTTTTACAATATTTATTTTATTTATCTATTTTCTCTTTATATGCTAGCATTCAGCACTATATATTATCGTTGATCTTACTACAATTTTATAAAATTTATCCGTAAGTCTGGATGGAATTTTTCTATCACATAACACACTAGAAGCATTTCTCCATTTTACCCATCATGTTTGGATCCTGCTAATAACGTTATTATCTATTTCACCATCATTTTGCATGATTGATCTCAAGTATTTAAAGCGCTCACTCTTCTTAATAATTTAGTCATCAATTGCCACAATACCAATATAAGTGCTTCTTTCCTAACTAAATGTGCACACTATATATTCAATTTTTGATCTATTGAGACGAAAACCTTTAGATTCTAAAGTATTTTTCCAAAGCTCGAATTTCGCTTTGACTCCCTTTTTAGTTTTATCAATAAAGACAATATCATCTACGAAGAATATACATTAAGGCACCTCATCTTGGACATGTTTAATCAAGATTTTCATAACTAAGGCAAACAAATATGAATTTAAAGTTGAGCCTTGGTGTAATCCAAATGTAATAGAAAAATCTTTAGTCAAACCGCTTTATGTCCGAACACAGATAACAACACCTTTATACATGCTTTTAATAACTTGAATACAAGTAGTACAGATCCATTTCTTTTCTAAAACTCTCCAAAATACTTTCTTTGAGACTTTATTATAAGATTTTTTTCAAATCAATAAAAGGCAAATATAAGTTTTCCTTCCTTTCCTTAAACTTCTCAATAAATGAATAGCTTTTATAGTAAATCTACCTAGTATAAAATCAAATTGATTCTCTGATACCTTGGTATCACGGCGTAATCTATATTTGATCACCGTCTCCCAGCGTTTTAAAGTATGACTCATTAATTTAATTCCTCTATAAGATCAACTAGGGTAAACACGAATCTAGAACTATTGGAAAAAACATGTAATAGGAAGATAGTAGAAAGAGTGAGCAACTCAACTCCAAATTTGTCGACCACCTCAAAAGATAAATCAAATCCGAAAGAGCATATATGAAGCTCCAGATTGAGCACAACTAATGGTGATGGAAATAATGTTGTGTTATGTCGGTAGTGACTAATGAAGATGGAAACAACAAAAAAAAAACAATAACAAGAATTACCGACCAGAAAAAAAAATGTCAAGATTTGCAAGGAAAAGAACAAATCCCTTGGCCCACCCCACTTATTCAATCATATATAGGAAATTAGGACTATATACTATAGAATAATACACAGAAGAAGCAGCAGTAAAACCCTGTCACCCAAAATAGTGACATTGCAAGTGTTTATCCTATTGAATCCATGAACTAGAAGAAATATCCGTAAAGCTATTTTCTACTTTCTAAATGAAAATAGCTTTGTGGATATTTCTTCCTAGCCGATGAAGTCAATAGGATAAACACTTGTAATGTCCTCGAAACAATCGATTCCCCAAAAAATAGCAACTAAGGTATCTTCCATACTTCAAGAATGTATTCCCACTTTAAGGAACTGAGATTTAAAACAAAAACGAAGGAAGATCAATTTTACAAATACCGGCATGCCATATTCATATGGTGAAATTAAACCAAGCAATATCTAAATGCAAACATCCAACAAACATTGCACGGAATGAATTTAAAGAACCACAGCGATACCTGAGGTTCCTCCATTGAGACATCATTCCCATCAGCCTTTCCGTCAGAAACATCAACTTGAGAATGCTGCGAAGCATCGGCACCACTGGGCTTGCTCTCGTCATCAGACTTCACACTAGCCTCCTGCTTCTGTTCTTCAATGAAGGACACCTGTAAATATATTGCTTTATCCCTCTAACAACTATGCACAACAACTGGTAAAGTTCGTTTTGAAACTATCACGTCTATGATGAACGTCAGATGAAAGTTTAAAAAAAAAAAATGAAAAACAACTTAAGTCCTTTTTTTATGCAAAACATACTAGCTAAGCTGGTGAAACCAAAGTTGTTAGATGCAAATTAACAAAACTGGTTAAGGTTGCTCCTATGGCAATCGAATCTGGCAGTGAGATAAAAAATTATTCAATACTCTTGTGTACAGGAAAAAGCTAGAAGGAGGCTGAATGGGATGCAGGAAGCAGAGAAAGCAAAGCACAAGTGTTTAAAGAGATAAAAATAGGTGATATGTAGCCTTTCAAGAGAGCTTATTTCCCTCTATAAAGGTGGTATGGAGGTTTACTTCTGCACCATCCCAAGGTTACTTTGAATTGTATAATTTGATTCCCACAATGAACACAATATCCAATTTTCCTCCAGATGGGCATGTTGATGCCAACAAAATGTAAAGCAGAATTGAACCAGATGATTCATTGACTTATTCTTGCAGCTTGACGGTTTGGACAAGGTAATGCCCACAGGATCTATGTACCTTAAATGGTCAATTGTATGGAACTTCCCCATGTCTGATCTAACTGGCATCTAGCAACCCTTTTTAACAGTCCATAACTAAGATCAGTTTACTATAGCTTATTCATCCTATGTGAAGTACATCTTAAGCATCACAATTGCTCCACATGCCAAGCAGGTAAACACCTCTATCCCATATTCTCCTTCCATAACATCATCTTCTTTGCCCCATGCCTTTAGGACTCCTAATTGTACTCCTTTGCATTCCTTCATCTCCCTTCCAACTTCCATCTCAAATCTCCAAGATTCACCACCCCTTCCCATTGCAAGCCTGAACTAATACAGTAAAAGGAAAAGCAGTGGGAGCATGTAGCACCTTCTCCTCACTAATTCCGTTATCCAAAGAGTTTGATGGCGTAGATGTTCCATGCAAATTCTTAAATAACTCCATGGCCAGTACTCTTCCTGACTCTTTTCCCTCTACTAGTACTTCAGCTGCATGCAACAATAAAAGACCATTAGTTATCCATACCCAATGACTTCCATCAGACTGCAAGTTGCCTCCCGCATCTTCAATTTTTCTAAACAATCAATTAAAACAATGGTCTCCTACCTCTTTTTCTCACCCACATCTCAAAACCCTGATATAGGAAATCAAACTGCACTGGAATTTCCAGTTCAGTTGGTGTAACTCTTTGCTCCATATTTCTACAAAAGTGCAAGGATGGTTCAATTCCATTTCAAAAACAAGCAAATAACCAAACCAAGCTGAATGCCAACCTTGAAATTCAAGAATAATACTGTGACTACAATCTCAAAGTTGCAACATAGCTTCCATTTTATCATGACTCGCATAAACCGTGCCAAAGTTGGATGAACTTATGGCAACAAATAAACACTATAGTGAAAAGCAAGACATTCAACATCCTCAAAAGTAACTCTTCAAGCAGCTTGATTTATAATTCCATTGCACTTAAAGTTCTAAAACTCTGAACCAGAACACAGCAAAGAGAAAAAAGTACTTTAGATGCCAGCTAAATATTAGCATTCTAAATATGCTATTGAACTTAAATAGTAATATGCACATATCACGCAGAATTAGGCCTAATCACATCACTTGCAATTGCCAAAAACAAAAGAGAGGAAGCCAGACTGAGTGAAGATGGAAAGATAACATAGTGATAGTTTTCTTCATCTACACCAATGTGCCAAACATGCTTATCAAGTGATTGCGTAGCTAAATACGAGACATGCATCATTGTAGTTAAAACATAATTTGGGAATATGCATTATCCTTCTCCTCTACGCTACCTAAAAGAAACAAAAAAGGTGGAGCATAAAAAATTTAAATGCGGCAACACAAATTCAGAATATTGATGAACCTACCATCCTTTAGTTGGAGGGCTATTTTTGAGCAAGAGAAAGAATATTAGTTCATAGGATTGATGTGAAATAAAATTATTTTAATATTGGGAGGTGCAAAGATGTGAAATAAAGTAATTTTAATGTTGAAATTTGTAATGAACTTGAAAGAATGATAACATAAAGAATAGGCTCTTTTGAACCTTGAACAAAACAAGGCTAGAGATCAAGTTGTGTGAAGGTGTAAAACAGTTGATTCAATGTTAATTAACAATATTTACAGCGAACTTTCAAGGGGTGTGTCAAGAAGAAAAATAAAAGAAAAAACAGAGGTGTATCCTGTCTAAAAATTAGCCAAAAAGTTGCGAAGCTGCACAATCTTATAACATCAACAAATAAATTTTCATTGAACTGGCGTGCAAACAAGTTGATTTATGTAATAGATAAGTCAATTCCATCAGCTAACAGTATCTTTTGACTATCAGTTTAACGAAGAGCTGATCTTCTATTACAACGAGAATCGAGCTAATAGAGGGGAAAAAACAAGACAGAGGATGGATCTTACCGGAACGTATCGATATTTCCTCCTAGTCGGCTCCTCGGCCGCAGATGGGGTAGCAGCAGCTGTATTGGCATCCTTACCGGATGCTGGGGGAGTACCGGCGGTGGAGCCATTGGATTGGGACGTGACAGGAGTCCATTTATAGAGAAGAAGATGGGAGCGATTGTTGTTGTTGGAGTTGGAATTGGAATTGTTAGGGTTGGAAAGTGGAACCCATTTCTTCTTCCACTTCCTCACCGGACCGCTGAAAACAGTCGTCGGGCCATACCGGGTCGATGAACGGCCCAGCCGAGCTCCGACGCCTTCCATCCACGGTGATTCCCGGCGCCCGGTAAAGAGGGAAAGACAGCGGAGGAAAAAAGAGAACTCCTCCCAGTCGCCGACGTTAGTTCAAGCAAGGTTTTTTGAAAACCGGACCGTAATTAAAGGATCATGGTCAAATCGGGATCGAATTGAAATAAAATAAAAATTAAAAAAATTAATAAAGTATAATATAAATATAGTTAAAATATATATTATTCACACATCAACACAATAATTAAATATAAAATAAATATTTAATAATTGAATTTAACAAATAATATTTTATGTCAATAATTCAAATAATTTCAAGTAAATCGAAATAATAATAACCCAACAAAATATTCGCAAATCACAAATTGAGTATAATATTTAGTATATTATTAAAAGATCTTAACAAATGTATGCTTTATCAATATTAAAATATTAAATCATTTCATCATTTTATATTACTAAAATACTAAATCATTCCGAATGGATGAGGGCTGGAGAGGAGAGTGCGAGGTAAGAGAAATCTCGAATTCGTGGCTGTTGCGCGAGTAGAGACCGCAGAACGGAGGCTGAGTTAGGGACCCAGAGTTTAAGAAAGTTTTTTTTTTAATTTTAAACTTAACCGGTCCAACCGTATCGGTTCATCGGTTGACCGGTTAAACCGCGGTTTAGATCGACTTTGGCCGGTTTTAAGCGGATCCGGTTATAAAATTAAACCGGACCGGTTGGCTGACTAGTTCACGGTTCGAGTCCGGTCCGATTTTTAAAACCTTGAGTTCAAGTACACAAAAATGGTCATTTTCCGTAGAAGTCCTCCATGGAAATAGCATCTTATTTCTCGATCCACCCATCTAAACATTTTATATCTATCTATTTACCTATATATATATATATATATATGATAAAAAAATTATAAATGAATTAATCATATAAGTGTAATATATGAAATTCGAATCTTAATATTAAAAACAAATTTAAGAGTGTAAAATTTATATTAATGTTAAAGTTTTATACTACTATGTGATTCAACCTCATTACTTACACATATATAAATATATATATATTATATTAATATTTATATATTTATATTTATATTTAATTTAGCATATGCATTTATGTATGCATCTCTTATACTATTAAAGTTAGTATCATAAGTTTAAGTAAGTTTCACCTCTCTGATTTTACTTTTAAAAATTTTCTCTTAATTTTTATTTTGTGGTACCTAGTTTTTTTAATTTTACATTTTAAATTTTTATTTTTTATTTATCTCTTACTTTTCTCAATTTTTTCTTTTAAATATTTATCTCTTAATTTCTTTAATTTTAATCCTTTAGATGTTATCTTCGTGCCTAATCTTTTATTGAGTATTTTAATGATTAGATATATATTTATTCTTTATCTTGTGATGATCGATGAGTAGATTTGCACTCGTTTATTAATCTTTATATATATATATATAATAAAATTAATTTTAATATTAAATTTTGTGTTTTAAAAAAAATAAAATTATTAAAATTTATTATGAATAAAAATATTAATAAATTTTAGTTTAGGATTGCAATCCAAACAAGGTAATATGTAAGTAAATTTTGCTATCAACTTCCACAAATTCAAAAAATAATTTTACACTGATTGTGACTTCTACTTTCTAAAACTTTTTTGGGGTGGTTCAATCAGTAGGATCAAGTATGACATTTAGAGGGGGTGAATAGATGTAATTAAATTTTTTTAATTTAATTTAAATTACTAGATATAAGAGTTAGTGCAATAATAAAAAGAATAATACAAGCGGAAGCAAATGTAAGTATAGACAAGAGGAAAATATCACATCCACAAAGAACACACGATATAAAAGAATTCGGCTTAAATAAGAGCCTAATCCACCCCATCACGATCCATATTGGCATAAACTATTAATGTTAAGCAAATATAACAATTAAATCTTTCTATATGTAATATATTTATATTTATATTTATTTACATATGCATTTATGTATGCATCTCTTATACTATTAAAGTTAGTATCATAAGTTAAGTAAGTTTCACCTCTCTGATTTTACTTTTAAAATTTCTCTTAATTATATTTGTGGTACCTAGTTTTTTTAATTTTACATTTTAAATTTTATTTTTTATTTATCTCTTACTTTTCTCAATTTTTTCTTTTAAATATTTATCTCTTAATTTTTTTAATTTCTTTAATTTTATCCTTTAGATGTTTATCTTCTGCTAATCTTTTATTAATCTTTATCTTGATACTTTAAAAATAAAAATAAGTATGAAAATAAATCTAATGTTTAGTGAATTTATTTATTTTATTTTTATTGTAATTTTCTTATCATTATTATATTAATCAAAACTTTTATTTTCTGATTTTTAAATTTTAATTTAAGTCTTTCTATTTTACCCTTTATTTTGAATAACAGAAATAGATATATTATTTTAAAAAATAATTTTATTTTAATTTTAATGCAGTTGCATGAACATGCTATTAGCATTAAATTAAATAGTATTAAATGCATACTTACTAAAATATGAATGAGAACTTATTGCTCAAAAGTCTCACTTGATTGAAGTCATTTTTTTTATCTAACACAAATTTTAATTATAAAAATTAATTTTATCTCACATCTAACATAAATATGAATATTAAAATTGAAAGTATTTCATATTTTATATATTTTTTGATATTAAATTTAAATTTAAAAATAAAATATTTTTTTCTTATTCAAGAAAAAGCTTGAACCAAACTAGTGTTAACTAATGTCTTGCTATCACCTAAACATTAATAAAGGTAAATTCATATTCTCATATAATTTCATCTCCATCATCAGACACTGCAAGCATTAAAACTGCATGATACATGTAGAAAAATGATCGTATCGATAAATACGTTATTTTATACTGCAATCTAATTTTCTATAATTCGTGTAGCATTTACTAATAGATTTTATTTTTACGTATAAAATGTACGTTATGCATTTCGTACTAGAGCTCCATTTGACAATCATTTTGAAGCTTGAACATTAAAATCATCCAAAAGATTTTTAAGTTTTAGGCAACTTAAACCCGTTTAAAGTTAATTAAAGCTTCCCAAAACACAAGCTATAAGAAAGATGGCTTAAACTTTAAGCTTCTTCAAAATTTTAAGCAAAGTAATGTATGCTTAAAAATTAAAGCTATTACCAAATGGAGCCCAAAACTTTCTCTAATTTTCATAAACTTTCAACACAATTATTTTTAGAACTTAAAATATGCAATTGGGTTAAGATACTTCGTGTTCGATTTTAACAAATCTAGCCATGGATTATAATTCAATTGGAATTATACTTTCATGGGTCTTGATACTTTCTACCATGATTAAGAAAAATTCAAATATCGAGTGACTCTTACTTTGTCTTCAAATAATTCGATTGGCTCTTAATGTGTATGTATTTGATAAGTTAAAATGACCTATAGGACAAATACCAATGCATATAAATTCACGTGATGAGAGATTGTTGCAAATGCTCATGAACTAGTCAATAGATTATGATACGTAATGTACAAGTAATGATAATTATATTTTTAACTTAAAATTTTAAATTAAAAGATGTTTATTTATTATATTGATGTAACTTGCACCCCAACCACACTAGTACTGAGAGCCAAGAGTACTAGTAGTCATCTGCTATCAGGCCCCAACTTTACTTTTAGGTTTATATTTAGCATTACGGTTTAGTAAGTGCTGTTTATTTTAGTAGACAGATGTGGTCCATAATGATTATATGAAATAATTTCATTAGTTTCGAAAATATGAGGTGCTTTACAGCCTAAACCTTAAATTTCTCCTGATTCAGAATAAAAAATATTAGTTTTGATCAATGTTTTAAAAACCGAACCGAACCAGCCAGAATAGATCCAAATCGCGGTTCAACCGGTGAATCATACAGTTGGACTGGTTGAGTTTAATAATAATATTTAATAATATGGAATGATAAAATAATCTAATATTTTAGTATTAATAAAGTTACTATTTGTTCAGATATTTTAATAATATACTAAATATTGGACTCAATTTGTGATTTGCGAATATTTTGTTGAGTTAATATTATTTAGATTTGTTTGAAATTATTTTTTGAATTAAATGACACAAGATATTATTTTTTCAAATTATTACATTCAATTGTGAATGATATATATCTCATATATATTTATATTATATTTTATAATTTTTTTTAATTATTATATTATCCCAATTCGCCTTCGATTTAACTCATTGAACCTTTTACCTTTCAGTTCGGTTTTCAAAATCTTTATATAAGGTTAACTCGATCGACCTGGATTCGATCGCCGGCGCTGTCCCTGCCGTTAGGGATTCGACTTCTTCTTCTTTCTCTAGCCGAAGGCCTGCTCACTCGCTTCCCGCTCTTCATCCAGTCATATCCGGAGACCAGAGCTGGAGGATAAGGGTCCCAATGGAGCTGGTCGTCGGTGCCGCCGCGCAAGTCTGGTCGCGGCATCCTCAAACTCGTCTTTCGCCTGCGTTAAAGCATTTTCGGCCTTCGAAACGCCAAACCTTACCTCTCGCCCCGTCACGCCGATCCGAGCCCCGCCTCCCCCCCTCCTTCAGCCGAGCTTCGAGGGTGCCAATTCTTGCTTCTGCTGCTATCTCCGTGGAGAAGGCGGAGAAGAGTCGGTTTCCAACGGAAATAATGGTCACCGAGACTGAGGAGCCACGCTCAAGCGTGAGATTTTCATTCATTCCTATTTCCTTTCTGGCTCTACATCTTTCTTTTCGGGAGATCTATGTTCTTTTGATAATTTGTTGACTTGCAATTCCTTCTATATCTCTTGCAGAGGATACTTGCCTCGTGGAGGGATCACAAAGAAAGTGATAAAAAATGAAGAAAATAGAGAGGAAAGGAATAATATTTATGTGGAAAATCATATAAAACAGGGAAAACATTACCAAGTTTAGTAGGTTTAGAATAGATTTACCCCAGTAATCTCTGAAGTACAACTAGAGCTAGGACTACGATCACTTTGACTGGATTTTTTGCTCCAACTCCCAAGTATGCGATCACATGTTTGCAGTTCATAGAGTGCTTGTTACCATATGGCGTTATGCCATAGGGAGCCTTAAAATGGCTAAGAAAAAGAACCAGTCTAAATCGTTATGCATGAAGTCAATTATCAGCATAGTCATTCGTAGCTCTCTTGTTAATGCTTATCCGGATGTGAATTATAAAGGAGAACCTGGGAGGGATGCAATGCCCTTAGGCCTTAGGTAAGTCTTACATCGACAAAGCATAGGAGAAATATTGAATATATATGAGATTACACTCGTAGACATATTTTAAAATTGTGAAGCACATTGGGCCAAAGTGGATGATGTCTATAGAGGTAGGTTGTTACATATGGTATCACCGTCTCAGAACCACTCTGTGTTGTCTCATAGGCAATGGTCGGGCAAACCTCAGTGAGAAGGCTGAGTCTCGAATCCTTAGATGTGAAACCTTTAGGTAAATCTTATATTGACGAAGCACATGAGAGATGTTGGGTATATATGAAAATGCACCCTTACCCTCATAGATGCGTTTTAAAACCGTGAGGCCTAGCAAGCTAAAGCGGACAATATCTACAATAAGTAATTGTGCTTTGGCTTTGAGGTGTGATCTATAAATGAATACGTGATTGGTTAATAAGTCTTTAAATGAAGGCCGTCAGTAACTAAGGAAATTCATAGTTATCGAGGTATTGCTAATTAAACTACTCACTTCTGAATAAATCTCGAGATATCCTATAGCTAATGACACGTGTACGATTGAGATTGATATACTTATTGTTAGGAAAAGTAGTGATTGTATAGTTTGGGTTGGTCACTGCTCAATACCATTACCCTATTTGACATAACCCTCAGTGAGTATACTAATATCGAAAGAAGGGGTGGGTTCAACTTATGGGAACTGAGTGCAGTGTAATTAATAAATTGATTGTACCCTTCCCATTTGCTTAAGCTCTTGAGATGGATGGTTAGCATCAAGGATCCTAAGATTAATTTCATGATAATGATAGTTATACTTTAATTTTGGTAATTGATGATGAATCCAAGTGTTTTTATGTGTATATGTTAGGGATTGTATTAGTCGTGGTCATTTTCATTGGGAACTTCAAAAATAATGGTAAGGTGTTCATTGATCATACCCTAAATTTTATAGGGTATGTTGGGTGCTCTTTTGGTCTTAATATGTAAATTTTATAGATCAGAATGCATGTTTGTTGTTGAATATTTAAATTAGGAGCAATGCTCCATCGATACTCTTGGAGAATTGGTGTTGTTCAGTTGTTGGATACCCAGAAAAAGATGATTCGTTAGAAAATGAAGGATTAGAACAATGGTGGTATAAAGGCTGATGAGTCGATGCGGAGGGGAAAGAGCTTCCTTGAAATCTTGGATAATACTGGAAATTAGGATAGGAATAGGGGAGATTTTGATTCTCAGGGGAATATGAAGGAAGCTGGTTCTATGAGGAAGCTCAAGGAAACTGCATATGGTCAGAGGAAGAATAATATTTTGTAAGGAAAGAAGATGGTGAAGGATGGGGAATGAGCTTCCTTCTTATTGATTGTTGTAGAATTTTCATGTGCCCCATGTAATTGCAATATGATAAAATGTTGGGCTCCCGCCTCAAAATATCACATAATCACAACCCATAGTGAATTTCTTGAGTATTTGCATATACATATTTTCATAGGGGGATGTTTGGATGCTGAGGTTTGGAGTCTAAATTTAGTCAAAATAAAGGTACTACTATTAAGGAGGTCAAAGGTGGAATTTAGTAATTAAGTCATTAAGAAAAGTGAGCATTCTAGATACCTTAGTTCAATTATATAAAATTAGGGGTGTGCAAAAATACCCAAAAAACCAAGAACCGAATCGGACTCGAACCTATCAATTTAGTTCAGTTTTAATTCGGGTTGATTCGGTTTTGGACAATAGTAAGACCAGCAAAAAAATTATGGAAAGAGAATTCAATGAATGATGTTACATACTTGAAGCTAAATGAGGCATTATTTGATAAAGTGCAATGGAAATAAAGGGGATTAATATGGTTGACTCCGCCTACTGGGATTATGGCTTGGTTGTTGTTGTTGTTGTTGATCACTTTAATTTAAATTTTGTGGAAGTTTAACATTTTATGTATCCTATAAATATTTTTTCTAATATAATTATGTTTAAATGGTAAAATTTATCAATTTTATATTGCTAGACTTATTTTTAAAATCCATCTCATATCTGTCCTGCGTCAACTTAGCTTTCAAGAGTCTATTGAAGAGAGTACTAGGCTCTGAGCTTGACCTTGAGCATTCCATCCCAAGTCTGGTCAAAAACAATGGGAGAGGTCTCGATGAATGTTGATGAATTAGGCTTACAGTTTCCATTAAGTTGTTAAAATGTGTGAACAACGCATCTGTTTGTCAAAGGATTATTGTTGAATGGATTTGGTAGAATAACTAAGTCACATTAATGTTTAATAATTAGATCATGATGGCAGTGTTTACAAATAATGACGAGGAGTCAAGGATGAGGTGAAAGAGTACAAGCTTAGTGTTAGGCACATTTCAAATAATTCAGAGATGGAGGCCATTGTACTTATTGGAAATAATATTCTGAGTTTTTAAAATCATATGAATGCTGAAACTCTATTATTTTTATGGTTAGTGCAAGTATTTTAATATAATTATGTAAGTAAAATGGTTGCAGTAAACAAGTAGATTGAAGCTAAAACAAGGACATTGGTCGTTTTGTGGTTTTATTAGTTTCTTCTTGACATGATTGAGCTTTGCATGCACATGTAATTTGATTTATATATTTATGATCTGTTTCTGAAAATTCTATGTTTCAGCGTTTCTGATCATCTTATTTCAGTGCTATCTCACATGTTACAGTTGAGATTAAATATAGAGGTTCCTCCATCAGTATGCAAGGAGTGTTACAAGAAGGTTTTAATTGAGTTTTCTAAGCAGGCAAAGGTATGCTGTTTGACATACCTGCTAATCGTTTTAAAATTGTTTAAATTCATATCCTTAAACAAAGTCTGAACTTCTGTGATACATAAATATTCAGTCTTTGCATGCATAACAACTTTACAATTTCGGTGGTTGTGTTTTGTGATATGCTGATATACATAATGCAGAAGATTGCAGGTATTTGAGAACTTGTCATTGCTGCTTCTCCATGAACATGTGTTTTAACATCCTGAGCCAACCTTGAGAATGCCCTGCTTAATCTTGGTTTAGTTTCCCAAATGCTTGATCCGAGCCCATCAACACTGAGCTTCAATTTTCGTTTAAGATTATGCATTTGGTTTTTTGGTTATGAATTTAAGCTCTAACTTGGCTGTGCTATGTCAAGGTGACATGTTTTATGTAACTTCACTTATATCTGTTAAGATATTCTCAGACCATAATTAATTTTTAAGAAAAACCTAATTCAATTGTTTTATGTTTTTGTCGTAAAAGTCCCAAAGTTCAATGCGTAAAAGTCCCAAAGTTCAATGAAAGTGCATATATGGACCAATTTTGAGCTAATTAATATTGGAGCATTGAATCGTGGAAAACAAATGATAGTTAAAATCTACAACAACCATGTTATTTAGAATTATCAAGCTACTTATTAATCATTAAATGAGGTTTTTTATTTAGCTAACGTCATATAATAAACAATTCATCTGTTAATAATAAACGAGGTGGTTTGTTCCAGAAAAAATTATAGATTTTCCGTAATTTACTTCTATTTTCATTTTGAATTATTTTAATCGAGTTTTCACTAATAACATTTCAATTATGTAATACTCATCACGAAATATCAACATGAAGTAACACAATGTAATTTCCTCTCATGAATTCTTAATTTAACATTCATAATGGGATTTATGTCAAATTTATCTAGGGGACGTTTGGTTCGTTGTTATCTTGGTGTTATGTTATGTAGTTTAGATGTCATGACATTTAGATGTCATCTTTTGACTAATAATTTTATAATCTTATAGAAGATTATTTATACATGTCATTAAACCAAACAATTACTTTTTCTAGATAATATAACATAACGTCAAGATAACATTGAACTAAACGCCCCTCTAATCTAATTGTCATCAACGTATTTTATGAAAATTGAGTTTTCTACAAGATTTTTATCAAAATAAAAGAGTTAATTTAATTTCATTAAATTTGTATCCATAATAGAATGAATTATCCTACCGGAGATGAGTTCGATGGAGATTCCGCCTTTCTTTGGCTCAATCCTCTGTTAAGAGCGTCGATTTGATTTTCAGTTCCAATTCACCATAAATCTTCCTCTAATCAAGGGTTTCATTCACAAGAACTCTTCCAAATCTCTCCACTTTTAAACTTTGTTAATTACTTTAGACAGCAATTAACCCATTATATTTGTGATTGTTCAACAAATTAACTTAATTGAATAAACTTGTAGGCAAGCCATTAACAAGTTGATTAACAATCATATTAGGTGTTGTCAAAATTAATCAGGAAAATGTTTAGGCGGGAGATGCTTTTTCAAAAAATTTAATTATTCAATTTATTTTTTTGGAAAAGTTATTTATTCATTTTATTTTTTTGACTTATTTACTGTTAAGCGTGATGTTATAAAATATGATCAAATTATCAGAGTTGACATTTTAAATACCTTGAATCAATCCTACAAAATAATGATAGAATAGATAATGATGTTATTAGCAAGACTCAAGCAGGATGGATAAAGCGGAAAAATGCATCTGGTGTATTATGTGATAGAAAAATTTCACTCAGACTTAAAGTAAATTTTATAAAATAGTAGTAAAACCAGCAACAATATATGGTGTTGAATGCTGGCCTACAAAGGGTAAACATACAAATAAAATAAGTATCGTAAAAATAAATTTGTTAATGTAGATGATTGGATAAACATGAAAGTGGTAAAAATAAATATGTTAACTTCTACTTACTCATATGTAACAAACTTGTAATAGACCTAGATATTACACAACAAAGAATATTGTTTAAATACAAATACTTGCACTTTTGGAGTTTCATATCTAAACCATATTGCTTCTTTTCAATCCATATAGGTTGCCTAACTAGTTTGGTATTAAGGCTTTGTTGTTGTTGTTCTATGCATATTTTGAATTAGTTCCTTTTTAGGCCTCAAATTTGTGTTTTTCATTTATTCTTAAAATTTCTTATATACATCTTGAGGGTTTCTTCATTCTTTTTGGTGGCTATAGTGCAACTTCCAGTACTGTAGGCTTGGGTGTCTGCTTTCGTAGGTTTTTTTTTTTTTTTTTAATTCTGTTTTTTAAGTTATTTGCAAAGCTCCTTTTTGATTCTTGTAGGCTTGGTGTCTGTTGACAGCCACTAAGGGTTGACATTGAACAAGCGTCCTTCTGAAATTTACAAATCTTTCAGTAGTGCCTATTAAAATTATATTTCTACTTTGTTAAGTACTATATTTTGAAGCTTTTGTGGTGGATGATAATTAAAGTATATTCCTTCTTGTTTTATTTTACCATAGTATATGCTCTAATTTTGTGTTTTATTAGTGTTATAATGTACTATAGAATATTTTAAGTGGATTGCTAATTGCTTGTTAGGTTCCTGGGTTTCGCCCGGGGAAGAAAGTTCCAGAAAGCATTTTGGTAAATTATATTGGGAGGAATAATATTCAGCAAGCTGTAATTGAAGCAATACTGAAGCAAACACTTCCACAGGCCATGGCTTCGGTATGGTGGCTTTTGCTTATAATCTGGTCATTATTACTGTGTGTTCTCATGCTTTACTTTTTGGTAAATTGATGCGGAATGGAAAATGAAAATGATGCTTAAATTTATAATCAGTAAAATTAATTAACAAATTATTTTAATTAAGCGCAAAATATTTTCTAAATAAATTATATGATAAATAAGATTCATAAATTTGTAAATTTAAAATATTTTAGAATTAGAATTAAACTAGATTGTTTGATAAATAAGAACTTATTAATTTAAATTAGGGCGTCAATTTTAATTCAATAGATCAGATCTGATGTTCAGGAATTTAAGATAAATGTCTTATAATTAAAATATAACAGTAATTAAAATCTCTCAATTGAAGTTTATCACAATTAGAGCTAAACTGGATAAATAAATAGAGCAAATAATTTTGGTGAAAACAAATAATCAGCGATGAGTTGGAATTGATTAGGGATTATACTAACGAGGGTAGTAGAAATTCGACGTGAGGTTGACAGGATTAAATGCGATAAGGTTGCCATGGGAGGTGTTGCGCTTGAGTCTAATGAGCGGCAAGAGGCAGAGCCAGCGCGTTGCGGACGGAGCCAAGGAGGGATGGTGGAGTTGGCGAGTGGTGGAAAAGCCCGAATGATCGCGCAGGTTGCGGGTGCACGTGCATTGGCCCCCACGACAGTAATGCTGATACCGGCTTTGATTGAATGGACATCCGAAACGATCTCTGAAGGAAGTGCTCCAAAAGGCTAGAATGTTGAATCACTACGTGAGCATGGTTGCAAGTGCCCTGGCAAGCGCACATGCTTGCGTGAGGGCGTTGCTTTTGCGCGAAAGCAGGTACGAGTCTTGTTCGTGACGAGCTCAGCTCCCAAGCGCGCTTGCAAGTATTGTAATGAAGTGGCTAGCGTCTGAGGTGAACGAGCTTCGGAGGCGGGCGAACTTGTGAAGTGTCGAAGGCGAGCACTCAAGGATGATTCGGAGAGGGTTTTCTTTTATAATTAGGTATTAAAGGATCCTCACTTAAGGCTAATTCTATCTTTTCTTTCACTATAATATTGACCCGTTAACTCGGATCTAGGCACTCAGAAAACTCTGAACTATTCATTAATCAAAATTTTTATTACAGTACAAGGCAACATTTTTATATAGAGATCACATAAAGAAATTTAAAAATATAATATTAAACTGGGCATCGTAGAAAAGTTAGCCTATTCAATTTGAGTTTGAAGATAAATGAAAGCAAATCTGAAACTAGTTCTATTACAATAAAATAAAATTAGCCCGAACTATAGCGAGTCTTTAAATCTCTCAAATTTACTTTGAATCAAGTCAAATCAAATTTAAATAAAGCTAATATGAAAATCTCCAATGACTCTAATTAATTTGAATTTAAATTTTAATTTAGCACATGGTATCATCCTAGCCATCTAATTTAATGATGATCCGTGTCACCATCAATTTTTACTAGGTGAATGAAACTCGATTATGTCGAGTATGGGTTATGCGAGTCATATGTGTCTCCGAGTGGGTCAGATCAGTTGTAACTTCTGAGTCTCCTAAAAACAGTAAAAAATCTCTACCGAACTAAATATCACTGATAATAAAATTTAATTAAAATTATTTGCTCAACAAGTTTATTCAATCAAATCTAAATAAATATGAACACTCATGGGTAAAGCTACACTCAAAAAGAATAAAAGGCTAAAGCTTTACTAAGTATTACTGTTGGGTCTTGATAACTAATAGATTTGAAATATTGAATGTCTCAACTATTCCTATGATCTAATGATAATTCTCAAACTTATTTATTTGACCCAATTTAATAAAAAATTTAAAATAAATTAAATGGAGATTGAATTATCTTAAATTATCATAATAAAAATATTCAAAAAAAAATTCTACACTTAATTTTAATAATTCATCATTAATTTCACTAATTTTATTTATTGATACGAAATCAAATTAATAAAAAAATTGACTCATGTAATGAACTAATATCAAAAGTTAATATAAATGCAGACTCAGACTCTATAACATGCGGTAACATAATGAAAACTAATGTACACTCGACTTATGATCTACTAAGTCCTGTTAGATTGGTTTTGATCATAAGCATGAAAAAATAGATCAAGGTCACGAGAGACGTGGTTTCTAATAGGTGTCATAAAATTTTTCAGAAATATCTTACAAATCATACTACACATCAGCTAGATGTTCACATGATCAATCACTTAATCTCATGTGCCCTCTGCTTATTTAGGTTATAGGTGTTAAGTTTTTACTAAATTTAGGATATGCATAAGTATGTTTGATTAATTGAACCTATTAACTTTGTAGCGATAGTGTCATTAACATAGTAAAATGATTTAATGGTCTCAGTCGAACTCATGATTTACTCTTTTTTATCACTCAGCTTTATAATTGTTTCCTTAAGTTAACTTTCAACTTCTATTTTATAATTATTTTCCTCGTACATTTCATCCTCATACTTTCATACTCCTTAGCTTAGCTAGAATTTGCTATATAAATAAATATATGTAAGGAATCGAGTCCAGTGTTTTAGGAAGAATAAAGATCTCTGTAAAGAACTCTTTCATTACTTCCTTCGGAAGGGAGCTAGATGGGTCACCTATAGTTTCAATAGGTCTAACAGTGGGAGTAGAAATTAGAGCGAAGGATATTGGTCTAGGGTCATATTGTTTAGGAACTATTTGATCTACCTTATATGAAGTAGAGGAATACTTTCTTCATAAAAAACATTTAATATCATTTTATATCTTAATCATCAAATTCTATCCAATGGACAACCGTCCTCTATGCTTTTAATATAATATTTTGTTTCATCAAGAAGCATTAATTTTATATATTTAATTCCAACTCATTCCACCCATAATAATCAAAATAATAATCTAAATTATTTCCCACTCATCATATAGTAAATAATATGTATTACCAAAAAAATAGAAATTAATCGTGACTTTTCCGATGGATGGTTGTTTATTAGGTGTGAATATATGGCTAAACTTAGCTATATGGTTGGATAATATAGTTTTGATTTCAGTGTCCATGCTTATACAAGATCAGAATATAATAAGATAAAAAAATATAATGCAAAATATATAAAAATAATTGCTCAAATAAAATACTCTAACCTAAACAATGTTCTGATACCAAGTTGTTGCAGGATGAAAATTGAAAATGATATTTAAATTTATAATTAGTAAAATTAGCTGACAAATTATTTTAATTAAGCGTAAAAATATTTTCTAAATAGATTATATGATAAATAAGATTTATAAATCTTGCAAATTTAAAGTATTTTAAAACTAAAATTAAACTAGATTGTTTGATAAATAAGAACTTATCAATTTAGATTAAAGCATCAATTTTAATTCAATAGATCAGATTCGATATTCAGGAATTTAGGATAGATGCCTGACAATTAAAATCCAATGGTAATTTAAATCTCTCAATTAAAGTTTATGATCATATAATTAGAGCTAGACCAGATAAACAAATAGAGCAAATAATTTTGTTGAAAACAAATAATCAATGATGAGTTGGGTTCAATTAGGAATTATACCAATGAGAGTAATAGAAATCTGATGTGAGATCAACGGGCTCAAATGTGATGATGTTGCCATGGGAGGTGTTGCGGTTAAGTCTAGTGAGTGGCGAGAGGTGGAGCCGACGAGTCGCAGATGGAGCCAAGGCGGGCTAGCGGAGCTGGCAAGTGGAGGAACTAAGAAATGGTGGAGGAAAAGCCTGAACGACTGCACAGGTCGTGGGTTAGTCCCACGAGCGTGCTAGCGAGTGCATGCGCTTGCGTAAGGGAAAGAGTGCCCGAGCGAGCGTGAATTTTGTGACCAAACGGGTGTGAGTTTCACTAGCGCGCCTGCAGGCATTGCTCACGAATGTGCCTGCAAGCGCTGCTCATTGTGTTTACGAGCATGGCTCGTGCGTGCTTTAGTTAGAGGTGGATGAGCTTCAGAGGTGGGCGAACATGCGAAGTGCCAGATGCGAGCACTTAGGCTCTGTTTGGTAATAAGAAAAAAAAGAAGGTTTAGTTGGAATTTTTAGCCATTTTTGAAAAATGTGTATGATGTGAAATAAAGTAAGTTGGTTATATTAAAAATTGTGTAGGATGTGAAATAAAGTTGTTGATTTATTGAGAATTGTGTTGGATGTGAAATAAAGTGATTGTTTAATGTTGGAATTTGTGTGAGATGAGATATAAAATAATTTTTTAAGTTTTTTTAAAATAAATTTAAGATTTTGGCTATGACTAATTTTAGCCATGATTTTTAGCCCATTGCCAAACGGCCTTAGGGATGATCTGGAAAGGGTCTTCTTTTTTGATAACTAGGTATTAAAGGATTCTTACTTAAGGCTAACCTTACTCTTTCCTTTACTAGAATATTGATCTCTTTTAATCTGGATCTAGGCACTCAGAAAACTCTGAACTTATTTCATTAATTAAAATAGACTATTTTATTACAATGCAAGGTGAACTTTTTATATAGATATTACATGAAGAAATTCAAAAATACAATATTAAATATAGAAAATAAAATGCCAAATAAATGAAATCAAATATGGAACTTATTTTATTACAATAAAATAAAATCAGCCCCAAATATGACGAGTCTTCAAATCTCCCAAATCTGTTATGAATTAAATCAAATTAAATTTAAATAAAGCTAATATGAAAATCTTCAATAGCTCTAATTAATTTAAATTTGAATTTTGATTCAGCACATGGTGTCATTCTGGCCATCCAATTCAATGCTGATCCATGTTCCCACCATAAACCCTTAGAAAAGGAGCTGATTTTAATTAGTTCTAAGAGAGGAAAAAGAAGTTTTATATACCTCTCTACCAGTACCTTGCTAGCTCTTTGATACTAGATATCTTGCATTATGTCAAACCATGCACACTCCTTGCGAAGACTTTAATTTCAACACCTGAATATTGCTAATGTTTTTGTGCAAGCTCAAGCGACTGCTTGTAGTTAAAGGTTCTGATACTGAATGCTTTTTAATTGTGCCACCATCAACTTTCTTTATCTATTTATTAGATTGGCTCACGGTTGTATTTGCAGATAAGGTTAGCATTCTTGTTAAATATTATTTTATTACACTTATCTTGATTTTCTGTATTTTTTCAGTATCGCATGTTGCACCTAATTAATAGGAAAAATTATAGCTCATTATAAGCTTGGTTTATTCCTTGCTGATGAAGTGGCTTCTACCAATCATTGAGGTGGGGAATGTAGCAGAGAAAGGCCCCAACTGTCTGTCCATTATATACTGGATTCTTTACTTTAAAAAGATGCAAATTTTCTAGATGAAATATCAACAGGAAACTTGAATATAGGATCACACCAAGTCTACAAGTTCTATTGTGATAATCATGGGGTAAAATAGAATTAGCAAGAGTAAATATTATTTTGGGAGATTTACACGTAGGGTACAGAAATCTAAGAAAATTATGTCTTTCACATTCAGTTTTTGGCATTCACATGAACCTTACCCTATTGTGTTTAGTTCACAACTCCATAATAGAGGCTTTCATGTTACTCATTTAGTGAATTAAATATAGCTAATTAATAAAAACTTAAATTTTAGGTTTATCTTTTAAGATTTAAGGTTTAGTGTGAAGTTTTTAGTTGGCATAGGGTTTATGGTGTTGGATTTTAGACTAGTTTTAAAGCTTAGGATTTGAAGTATAGCAGAATTTTTGCCTTAATTTTTAAAAATTGGTGTGAAACATGTAATGTTTTCAGATTTTTGTGTCCTGTACATAAATTCTCCTATTATTTTTATCATGTTTTAGGGACTTAATTATGATTGTCCTTAAATTGGTTTTTTTGTAATTTTTGTTATCAAACTAGTAAACTATCATAGTTTGCACCCACACAAGGACATATGTCAAATTAACTTGTATAATTGATGTAGGTAGAAGGGAGGGCCTTGAAGGATTCTGTTAAAATTGTAACTAACTTTGGAGATATGTATGATAGTTTTTCGCCAGAGGATACTTTCAGGTTTGTGAAATTTGCTTCTGGCGGCAAGTTAATTTTACTTGCTAGTTTATTTTCTATTCTTTTTGTTTTTATGCATTAATAAGTTTCCCTTCTTGACGCCACGCAAGGAATAATAGATTCTGTTTGTACTTCAGGTTTATCGTGTCATTACCTTTACTGTTCTAGAGCTGTTCTTTCCATGGTGTTCTACTTAGCTAAACTTTTCAAACAGATTAATTGATCATTGAAGAGAGGGATCTGGATGTTTTGACTACATAACTAGCAGAATTGATCGCCATTTTCATTGTAATAGTGCTTCCCTCTTCTTAAAACATACACAGCAGAGAGTAAAATTATGTAACATAAGTGATGATGGCAATTATGAATTAAGTTGGAACTTGGAACTTGGAAGGTATTAAGAGAGGTAAGTTGCATAAATATTTTGACGGTTCCATTGTATCTATTTTAAGTGTATGAGAAATGCAACAAATTCTCTCCCTAGCTTTTGTGAAACTTTTCTTAAGAGGGATAATATTATCTTTGTCAAGATAGGGTGATTCTATGTTATTTCCTTGTTGGAATTTTGTAGTTTAATGGTTTCTGTTCTCTTGTCGTAGGGGCAAACTCTACAAGTTGCCCTAATGCTTGATCTTAGTTATTTAATGGAATTAGAAAATATAAACCCCCTGAAATTGTTCACGTCCTCTCTTGCCTCTTCTGCCCCATCTTTCCTCACCTTTCTTGCCTTCCCTCCTCATCATCTTATATGTGTTATCTTATGTTTGTGGTTAACTATATAATCCTTCTTCCTCATTCTTCTTGCTTGTTCTATACTTTTTATTGTCATTGTCATGTAAAGCTTATGTTGAGTGGTAAGTAGCATTAAGAGTTTATCTTTCTTCTGGATGTGAGTCATGCCTATTGCCAATATATGATATAATCTGCATAGCCATTTTGCATTCATGCAGAGTCTCTCATTAACAAAATTCAAAGTACTTCTTGTTTGGTTATCTTTGTGTTCTATATATGTGTATGTATGTGTGTGTGTGTGTATATATATATATCTTTATTTCTAAATATACCTGTTCCTATTCTTTATTTTGTTGCATTTCAGATATGGAGTCACAGTTGATGTAGCTTCCGAGATCAAATGGTTGACTGAGGCCAAGTACAAGAATCTGAAGATTGTTGTTGAAATTGACAAAGCTATTACTGCTTATAATGCTTCTGAAATAGAATTATGGCGCCGCCATAAGGCTCTTGGATCTTTGAAAATAGTAACTGATAGAGGTCTGCAGGTAATATCAAGTTGGTGCCTTTACTTCTTTAGAGCTGTTTTATCATCTATTTCTGTGTCAACCTTTTTAGGTTTAATAACATAGATGGACTTTTCTATCCTTCATCCCTCTGGTGTGATGCTCTGTTTAGTTAGGTACACAGACCATAGGAACCTTTGGAATGCATGCCGTCCTCAAGATTTACTTCTTGAATTGCAAAGCTAGCCATCTTATGAAAAAAATGGTTTGGCAGCTAGTTTTCTTTTCTATTAAATCCCTTGTTATCAAAGTAACCTAAAAGCTTAAGCTTGTAAGTTATGACCTGGAATTATTTATATTTTTGCACGCCCTCTCTTGTATAAGCTAATTTGTTTTGCTGTGTGGAGTTAATTAAGCATAGATCTTTTTTTAATTAGTTTTATGCTGGATATAATTGGGGGTTATCAAGATTCCAATTTTGACACCTCTTACTCTGTATATTACCTTATTTTCCTGTATTGGCCTTCATTATGCTTTGTGTAATAATTATAACTCTGTTTCCTGACTAGTCTAATTGCAAGTAGAAAGGGAAGTCTCCTTAAATGAAATACCAAACCAAGAGAATGAATCCACACTTGTTATACATCAATAGTATTGTTGCCTATTTACTTTTTTCTGCCTAAAAATGGAGCTTCTCCTATCTGCATTGTGGTGATAACACCGGTCTTTTTATATATCTATTGCTGTAAATAGCATATGCTCCAAAAATAACATTGGTCTTTTCATGCTAGAAAGGAGATGTTGCGATACTAGATATTTTGGCAACCACACTTGAAGGCAATGCTTCTAAAGGCAAAAAAATACCATCTACTGAGAGGAAAGGTTTGTCACTTGCAGAAAAAACTGGTTACATCTATTGAAGTTATCAAAGTTCAGTTTAGTACTTTTTATATAATTATTCTGCCTATTTTTGTAACTTTCATAGTTCCTTATGTTGGTGATGCTAAATGAATTAACAATATTATTCAACTGATTTTCAATCTGGAGCTGGTCTTGTCGATGAATATTGACACTACAAGGATGCATCCAAGAACTAGTTAGTGTTTGATATATTTTATCATCGATAATACTACAATTGTAATGAACTGAGATAAAGCTAGTGCTGCTGATGATGATGATTAATTTGATTAATAATATAGTTAGACTTAGACAAGATAATAAATAATTCGTTTTGCTCTTTTATGTAAGGTTAATCTGGTTCAAATGTTATTGGTTTATATGATAAACTTGAAGTAGAAACTGATTTTCTTATTTAAATTTTGTACTTTTATGAAGGAATAACTGCTATATGGTGCTGAATGCTGACCTGCAAAGAGGAAACATACAAATAAAATAAATGTTGCAGAAATGAGGATGTTAAGGTAGATGTGTGGATATACACAAAAGGATAGAATGAGAAATGAGTATATCCGAAAGAAAGTTAGTGTTGCACCAATTGAGGATAAACTTAGAGAAAGTCGGCTTAGATGGTTTGGACATCTAAATCGTAGGCCGATTGAAGCTCCAGTTAGAAAAATTGAGTTATTGGATTTTGCCCATGTACAAAGAGGAAGAGGGAGACCAAAGAAGACATGGCAAGAAACTATAAGGAGTGATCTTAGTTACTTAAACTTAGATAAAAATTTGGTAAATGATAGAGCGCAATGGAAACAAAGGATTCATATAGCCGACCCTACCTAGTGGGATTAAGGCTTGGTTGTTGTTGTTGTTGTTGCATGAAGGAATAACTGCTGTTAACACGTTGGATTTTTATTTTGATTCGTAAGGGAACTTTTAAAACTTGCAGGAGCAACCTTTGATGGTATGTATTTGCAGGATTTCACTTGGACACAGAGGAAAGTGATAACCTGGTTCCCGGGTTTCTTGATTCTATTATTGGAATTCAGCAAGGTGAAACAAAGTCATTTCTACTTCATTTTCCAGAATCATGGGAACAAGAAGGCCTTCAAGGGGTTCATGCTCAATTTAGTGTGAGTTTTTTTCCTTTTGCTGTTTTAGGGTTACCATTGAAGAAATTTTCTTTATCCTGCTGCTTTTAAGTTTTTCTTGCATGTCACATCCAGTTGAATGTCATCCTCAGTGACCGGTGATTCATAGCTCATATATTGAGCCTTCATTTCCTTAGTGAAAGGCCCATACATTATAAATCTGTTATTGTGTTAGTGGCACATGCTATGTAGAGGAAACCATGATTTTAACCATGGACTGGACATACTTGTAAGAAACGAGCTTAGTTGGTGAAAATCCAATTCTCCAATGCAATAAGTCAAGTTATGAAAAACGTGTCCTGTGATGATTAGTAGTCTAAGATATGTGAGTTCTAAGTAGTTTTTGTGTTTTCTCCTTTAACAAGATGGGTTTATTAGATGTGTGTGGTGTAATAGGAGTGTAATATTAGTTTTTTTCAGTTGGTAGATCCACTTAGCAAGTTGCTGGGTTGTAACAAAGCTTCTTTCAGTGATTTGATGTCAGCATTTCATAAGGGTCTAGCTTTATGCCGTGTTTTATGTGCTCGAGACTGTTATTGAAGTTCCTTTTCTTTAGTGCATTTTCTATGCTTAGGAATTTGTCAGAGTATTTCATCAATCAAGAATCTTGACAAATAAAAACTATTGACCTGCACTTAATTATTGGTTTTTTCAGCAATTAGTACCAACATAATGTGTCTATTTTATGTTTTTTAATACTATATTACTATTTAATATGAGAAAAGGTGCCCTAAATGGCTTTTTTTTGTTAGGATCTTGTAGCAAATATTATGAAAAAAGAAGAGAAGTACACATATTTATGTGGTTTCATGAATTTTCGACTGTGTCTGCAACTGGATTGAGGAATTCTTATTCAAGATATCAAGTTGCAATGGAAGTCTACTTATTTATAATTGGGTGGAGGGCAAAGAACTTACAAGATAATTTCAAAACTTAATAATTATTTATAGCTGATTCCTAGTATTTCAAAATCTCAATATTTCAAAAATCTATTTAACTTTCATATATATCTAGTCCGTAAAATTTTTAACTCAGGGACTTCTAACAAGGGGCTTCCCCCTTGTGACCCACTAGTTGGATCTGCGGGATAGAGGCCTAAAACATATCTTGTGAATTATGCTTGACGCTACCAACACTTTTATCATCGAAAATGTTAATAGAAATAGATATAAAAACCGTGAATCTGGAATTGACATTATTGATTTACGTTAGGTAAGTTTCCTTTTGTTGTAGCATTGTACGAAAATGTTTGAAAAAAAATATTTCTTTAATACAAAAATCCTAATATTTTTGATAAAGCTATTGCTAAGAATGACTAGGTAGGATTCCTCTTGTTAAAATGATAGTATTGAAGAACGTGAGATATAATCTTCACAGTGATTTGATCTTGCTCTGTTTTAGGCACCATCTATATATTATTTTGCATGTACACTTTAACGTGAAAATGTTGACTAAAGTTTTCATATTGCTTTGTTAATGCAATTGTTGCACATTATCAGTGCAAGTTGATCTGTTAAATGTTTTATTTGTGCTTTTTTTTATAAACAGGTAAAGTGTAAGGAACTCTTCTATAGAGATCTACCAGAACTGGATGATTCTCTATCTGAAAAACTCATTCCTGGATGCAGCACTCTGGACCAGGTCTCCCATCCATATTAACCATCTTTTTGGCTTCTTGTTTGTAATGCACTGGTGCTGAATTTGCATTTTGCACACACATTCTTAAATTATGTGCTTAGAAATATAATCGTGTACATTTTCTCATACTAATTGAAAAGTTTTACTTTTTTTCTGAAAGATGTTTTTTTTCCGATAGGTGAAAGATTTACTTTTGATATATACATAGGTGCGAGAGTTAATACTACAAAGGTGCAAAGAAGTAGAGCAAACTGCCATAGATCAAGCTACGGATAATGCAATTCTGGAGCAACTTTCGAAGGTACATCATAATTATTGGCTGATGGCAGTGGTCTAGCAATATCATGTAAAGATTAAAATAATTTGTGTTTAACCGATTCAACTAAGGAGATTATGCGTTTGGGTGTTTCTTTGAATCAGATTTTCTCCCCTCTTTCTTTCATTTATTTATTTTAATAATCAACTATAGTTAGGTCCATTACCTTGTTTTTATCAGATTGTTGACGTGGATATACCTCAGTCATTATTTGAAGAGCAAGGTAGGCAACTTTATGGGGCTCAACTTCTACAACTCCAGGTAATGTTTAAGATATATATATATTTTTTAATATAATTATATTTTCTAGTTCTCATAAGACTGGCCAAAACGATTTATTAGGTCAAAACCTTAAAAATATACAACATTAACTGTTGTACAACACAAGAATAGTTAGTAGGGATAAGGGAGAGTCCTCCAACCTCGTATAAACAATAATATTGTTGCCTACATCCCAAACTAGTCACGGCTTTGAGAGGAACCCTTCATAAGAAGTAATAAATTTGACGTTGGAAGTCAATCCACAACCCCCCTCTCCACTCTCCAAGCTAGGGATTGAAGACAAAATTTAGCATAGTTTGAGTTAGACAGAAAGTCCTCTAGAACGTACGATAAAAATGATATTTTGATATCAACTAGGTGGTTAACCAAAGGAAATCAAGCACTTCAAATTAGAGTTAAGAAAGGACTAGTCAGCTTCAATAATATCTATGACATTTCAGTGAATCAGATCCCCTTCTTTCTATCACAGCCCCTATGCAAATGATAATTATGGAGTCACGCTCTAAACTACTTGTCTGAACGAGAACTTTGCAAAAGTAGGCCCTAAGGTAGCAAGGACGCCAGGGTATCCATGAGGCTACATTACTTGATTTTTTATATGTAGGCTGAGATGAAACTAAATGAACAACAGTTGGCATCTCTTTCAAGTGAAAAGTCAGTAAATGAATACCTTGAGAAAGAGAAGGTGAACATTTCCAGTATAATAAAACAGATGCTGGCAGTCGGCGACATTTTTGAACGTGAAAATCTTCAGGTTTGCTCAGTTTGTTAATAGATGAACTTTGAAATTTTACTTTTGATTAGACGCATTAACTATATGGTAAAAAAATAAAAACTAATGCTTAATCTTGAGACTACTGCAGTATTCAACTGAGGAATTGGTTAAGGAGGTTGAGAATTCCATTGAAGAGTTCAAGCAAAGTAATCAAGAATATGTTGATGAACGTGTTAGACAACAGGTTGTCTTTTCAATCAATACTTTTATTTAGTATCTAATTTAATTGACAAAATAATCATGCATAACGAATTATCTGATAGGTTTTTCAGGATTATGTATTTGTTCAATTATTCAAAGAAGAGAATATGTAGATCAGAATATCAAAAGTAAAGTTAAAAGATGCTTAGCTCAAATGTAGAAGTATCTCAAGTGTATCTTAACAACAGAACTTTAGTGTTGCTGAATGTTGAAATAAATGTATGGGACTTTAGGATATGAGTTGTGTGGTATAGAGGATGAACCATTACAGCAACTTGATAAAAGAATAGTAGTAAAAAGATTTGCATGAGAATGAAGCAGTGCAAACTGGCAAATCATAATGACGACTGCAAATACTTTGGATGAGAATATTAATGGTTGCATCTCTTTATATATATATATATATATATATATCTTCTCTGTTTCTATCCATCATTAGTTCTAGGATCGAACACGGTGATGTTAAAATAAATGCAATCTTTTTGGTTGAATTATGCAGGTCCAGGATGTGCTTGAGGGAGCAAAGGTTCTAGAATGGCTGAGAGAGAATTCTAACATCCAGTATGTTTACAGATGAGCACAGGATCAGACATCCTATGCTGACTAGCCAATTGTAAGGATTTTAAAGCTCCTCTTATTGGACTAACTGATGCCCACCCCAATTTTCTTTTGTTGATGAGGTGTGACAACAAGTCTCTTATATTTATGCTCCATTTGTTTCGGACTTAAATTCAATAGTATATGAGCCTACGATCCAAAGAGATGCTAAATTGGGTCTAGAGTTAGGTTTACGCGCAACACTTGTAAGAGAAAATCACAGAGAGTAGAGAAAAACTTCACTGATCTTAGTAGAGAAGATTACAAAAGGCTGTAAAGATGAGGAAAAAGAGGGTATTCCAGTAACAAAATTACACTGCCTTCCTCTAATACCTCTTAATTGACTTACAGATTATCCACTTTTTGCATGTTATCTGCATCGTCTTTTCTAAGTTGTGGATGAACACGAATGCCCTAATTGAATAAACTTCACAAAGAAATTTTTAATAGAACACATCGAGAATCACGTCTTCTAGATTGTCTGTATATCCTGTCCAGATTTGTCAGTCTAAACTGATTCAGATTCAAATCTCCAAATGTCTTGAGATTTGAATTCAAAGGCTCACTCAACAATTTGCTTGAGCCATATTTGATAAGAAGCATTTTGTTCAATGAAAATATCCTGACAGAGACATTTTTCTAAGTTATAACTTTATATTAATGTTTATGATATTAGTATAATCAAATTAAATAATTATTATTTTTAGATAACATAACACCAAAATAAATAATATTGAATTGTAAAACAAAAAATGGCATCAAAATAGTTCTCACATTCATTAGCTTAATATGGATCCTCTTATATACTGGGAAAAAGATCTAAATTTAATTACTTTATTGAGATTAATATAATCATCATCAAAATCACCTAAAACGCTGGACTCAGGAAACGAAGAGCAGCTACACCTTACTAAAAGCTCTTCCCCTGCACACGAAGCCTGTCCATCTGAGCTTCCGGCCACCGGCCGAGACTTCTCGGTCCGGCTGCCACCGTTCCTCTGGAACTCACCGGAATCTCCATCCATCGCCGGTAATCTCCAAACCACTTCTCACGCATGTACTTCCTCCGCCGCCACGGCGGCACATACATTCCGGCGTTCTTCATCGATTCCTTTGAAGCCGAGCACATCATCTCCAACACCACCTCCAGCGCTGCCGGCCGTCCGACGAACACCTTAGGTATGCAGTCCAGCAGCGCAACGTAGTCTGCCGATGGCCGAGCTATCTCAAACTCTCCGGCGAGATTGATCTCCACAATATATCTGGTCTCGCCGTCTACAATCACGTCGATGAACTCGTGGCTGCCGGGAGGTACGCCGGCGGTGGTCTTCCATCGGGACTTGCAGATCCCTGTTTACCCGTTATATTAAAAACATTAGTTTCGTTTGGGTCGAGAATTTTGCAAGCGAAGCTAACAATCGCCGGAGTAACTCACCGGCGTCGAAGCCCAGGCGCTGGATCTTCCGAACCACCTTTTGCCTGAGGAGCTCGTCGGATTCCGAGCTGCTTCCGGCGACAACGGCTTCCGCCTTGGCCCTTATCCATTCCGCTGCCGGATCTGCCGCCTCCGCCGCCTCCCGCAGCTCCGACACCGTCGCCGCCGGCCTCACATCCTCCTCCTCTGCTTCATCGTTATAGAAAGCGTCCACAAGCTCTGCTAGCTCCCAGGAACCTTCGCTATCTGGTTCACCGCCGGCGACAGAAATTCCGCCGCCGGCGACCTCCCATAGCCGTGCCGTGGCCGCCTTGCTTCCCTTCTCGTTCATTAATGCCTTCTTTTCTCCTCTCTTCTTCGCTTCCTCTGTATTAAATAGAAGAAGACCTGCACGGCACGGCCACGGCACTTTTCAGTTGTGCCGTTTGGAAACCAGAATCAGCTAAATGTAGCCTTGGATAAATTACGATTGAGTCCCTATGGTAGGAGACGAACTGCAAATAGGTCGACAAATTTTCATCAGTTCTTTGATGTGAAAAAGGAGTGTTTAATGTTGGTTCCTCTCTTGTGTTGATAACGAGATTTTGATCAGTTCTTTGATAGTTTTTTTTTTAACAGTAGTTTTGCCCCTCCCTATATTAAAAAGGTACGAGTGGGATGAACCAAATCGTCATCAAATTTTAATTTTTCATTAGAAGGAGCTCGTACATGCTCGGCAAATCTAATTGTATAAAATTAAAAAATCAACTTCCTACAAAATTCATAGAGCAAATCTGCAAAAGATTTAACACTCGAAAATTTTGTTATTTACTTACATCACTTATATGGATTAGTTCGGATCAAATCTCGCATGGAATTCATTCGGGCAAAAAATGAAAATGATCACCGGCGCATGTTGGCGACGTAGATGGCGATGTAGAGGGTGATGGATGGCTTGCGAGAAGAGAGAGAAATTGAGGTTTTCACAAAAAATAAATATTATGGCAATCGATCACATGGTGTCGAATCTAATTATTACAAATTTCAAGGGTGTTGTGAGTAAATATCGGATTTAGAGATTGAAATATGAGTTATGGAAGTAGTTTTCTCAATTATAATATGGAGACCTATTCGCAATCGACTACCAACCATAGAGACTCAGCTGAAATTTAACCTAATCCGCCTCTCTTTGATCGGCAGATTTTCGGTAAGATTTCGTGAGCCGCGGGTCCGTCCAGATGCATGCGCGTGAGAATCCCGTGACCGGGGGCTGCATTGAGGCGGGCATTATTATGAAGACGGTAATGCAGTGTTCATTAGTTGAAGCCGTATTAACGGCCAGATTCGATGCACCTATGCTGGTGTTTGCGCTTTCTTTCTTTCGAAATCTTTTATTACTCAAATTATCTCAAAAAAATTTTATTTTGATAAATACATAAATAAATATGTATATTATATTTTTATATACTATATGTAAATATATTATTTTTTAAACAAAATAAAAATAATTCATTTTGAGCTTGCTCGAATTCAAGCTTGCTCGAATTCAAGCTTGCATTAACTTGCCCAAATTTAACTCATTTACAACCTATCTTTTATGCAAATTTTCCACCTTGCTATACATAACAGGAAAACAAATGGGCCAATAAAATTATTTTTACTCTTTTGAGCTAAGAATATCTAATTTAATTTCCTTAAAAAAACCTTAATATTAAAAGATGTATAATTGTAGTATTGAGTAGGAAATAAGTTTGTTCGGATATTAAAAAAGTTCAAGTTTAGATCAAGCCATTCAATTTTAAAAATGAGCGAGAAATATATACAATTTAAAATACAAAATTTAAGGTTCTGGTGAATTGCTGGATATTAGATTTGATGAGTTTTTGTTCACATTTGTTCATCAAATTTAATAGTTTGAATTTTAAATAGTTTTTTTAATATTTAGTTTTATGATGAATATAAGATAAAGTTAAATTTTTTTATTAAAATTATGTATATAATATTAAATAAATTTAACTTTTTATACTAAAACTTCGTTTGATGTGAGATAGATTAAAAAAAATTAGCGATTGCAGATTTTTTGGACCCATATCAAATAGAGACAGCAGAATGCCCAAGCTATTTGATCAAACTGGTGCTCAATAAGCCCATGGGCCTTAACAAGATAGGGCTGTAAATTAAGGCTTTAAGAAAGCCCACTTAATATTTTTTAAATATTTTAAATACATTATAAATTTTAACAACTTTATTTCATATCAAACATAAATATTAATATTAAAAATTAATTTTATTTTACATTCATCATAAATTTCATTCAATACCTGTAATAAATACCTTCAAAATACCTTCAAAATAGGTAATATCTGTGTTACAACAACCATATGAATAAAGGACAATAATTACAAATCTTAAATAAAGATATTATTTTCTATCGACACGAGAATATATTCTATAATACAATGATTTTTTTTTATATTAGTAATACGATGATTGTTTGATGCGTAGTTATGATCAACAATCACACACATCAATAAGATTTTAAAATAACAAGTTCATATATTTTCAAAAGAATATATAACGAGCATTATAAAATAAACGTGCTCCTTTAAGCTTTAAACGAAACAAAATTGAAACACACGCTAAATAAATTATGCATGTTAATCAAACGAGCTCTCCATAAGCCAATCGGCCCAATCAAGAGATAATAAGATTGTTAATTACGCTCGAACCTGAAAATTGTTCGAAACTCATTCACATTTCATTTGATTAATTTTATTTCAACTTCTTCCTGTTACAGATTAAAGTCAGTCAGTTTAAAAGGAGACTGATTAAAAAACCTAATAAACATACTATTACATTTATTTAAAATATTTAATCTGCAAATATATATGTTATGGAATGTATGTATCACAAAGATTAAAATATAAATATATATGCATTACATATAAATTAAATTTCTAATATTATATGTAATATTTTTAATATGTTTAATGAATATTTAAATAAATAGTTGAATATAATAATTAAGATTGATTCACATTGAATCAGAAAAATCAAGCTGAGGATTAGTCTTACAAATTTTAATAACTTAATTAGCACTTGTACAAATGAAATTTATACACAAGTTAATAAAATATCTGTTTCATATATTAAACTCCTGCCACATAATATTTATAAAGATAATTATAAAATTCCGTGATTCAAATATACAGATATTGTCTATCTTAACTTTAGAAAATTACCTAACTTGAGCCGCTCAAACGTGTTTAATTACAAAGTTTTCATCATTAGCTTCACTATTTTGTTTTAAAAGGTACTTTTATTATTTAAGATCACATTATCTACTTATACAGTCTAGAATTTTCCCTCCTCTTTGATATGAGACAATTCATTCCTGCGTTTTTCTCACCACTATTTATCAGCGTAGAAACCTGTCAGAAATTGCACTTGGCTTTAGTGATTTTTTTTTCTTAAGACCTCACCCAGCTTTCTTCTATCACGAGTGTCACAGGCCTATCAACTTCCGCCTAGTTTATCCTCAAACCATATTGAATTGCAAGAGATTGACTTAGATCACGTAGTTTTCAGAAATTAAAATATACAATGTTATTATATTTAAATCACAGAATATTATAATAATATTGATATATTTTATATCTTACTTATAGTTATACTTTAATTTATATTTTAAAATATTTTGTTTAAATTTTGAATTGAATTATGAGACTTAAATGAAATATTTTAAAAGTATTAAAATTTAAGTAAAATTTTTAAAAAATCTGAACTAAAATATAATTATAAGTTAACCGTAGAAATTTATTAATAATGCTCAATTGTGATAAACATATTTTAGATTTAGTTGGAAGAAAAAAATAATTTGAAAAAATTTTATAATTTTTTTTTAAAAATATAGATGATATGAAATAGAGTGAGTTTAGTCATTTGAGCTTCTTAAAGTCAAAAGGCATTGTAAATTGATACCAAAATTTAAAAAAACTCAATTTTAATTCTTAACTTTTACATGCAATAATTTTTATTCCTCCATCAAAATCTTGTCTTTTTGTTAGTTCTTCTTAATAACAAATGTAAAATTTAATTTTGTTTATGAATTTGAATATTTTACATTCTTTGTCACTATTTATCTCTAAAAATTTAAAATTTAAAAAAAAATCTAGAAATTTCTTTGCCCTATTTTTTATCAAAAAGAAAAATTAATAAAATAAAAATTTAATGAAAAATAATATTCTAAAATTTCAAAAAATTAATGATAGGAAATAATGTTTGGAGATTGGTGTAAAATTTATTTGATTTATTTTAGTTGGGATCAATTTATAATACCTTAATATTAAATATATATTGGATGGAATGAATATTCTATTTTAGTATTATTTTTTATAAAATAATTATTTCGATGTTTACTTTAGTGGATTAGCTATTTCATAGTAATTTTTATTCCATATTTTATATAATAGTTATTTTTTTTTTACCTAAACATAATTATTTTTTATTGACTAAAAATTATTATTTTAAAATTATTTTTATTCACTCATATGTATACGTATGTGTTTATATGCATATGTACATAGACACATATATATATATAGTGTGTGCGTACAAATACACTTATATAAATTATATTTATTTATTTATTTGTGTAAAATTAAATTAAATAATAAAAATAACATAAATTATTTATTATATTATATTATGGTTATTTTAATATTTATTTTATTCACTTTTTATTTTATATTTTATTTTATTCTATTAAATAAAAATAATAATATTTCATTCTCTTTAAAATAATTTATTTTTTTTAAAAATAATTTTATTTTAATTTTATTCTATTTCATTAAAGTAAATATATCATAAAATATTTTTTTTTCGGTTAAGATTTTTGAACACTTTTGGAGCAATTGGCAAGGCGCTTCTATCCCAGGGACCCTGATGGAATACCTTAAAAAAAGTTGATTTTGTTGATATTGGTCGATATATGAAATTATATTTATTTTTTAATAGAATGAAGTTTCAGGTTTACGAGTGGTTTTTAATATTTGTTTTTGGGTAATTTCATTTAAGCACCTTAGATTTACTTACTTAAACATAAAATTCACAAATCTCAAAATATGTCATTCAGATTCATAAAAATTATTAAATGGAACATCATAGTACTTCCATTACAAAATTTGTTATGTATTGTAAAAATGACAAAAATATTTTTTCTTAACCTGTTATTTTTCAAAATTTATCATTGATCATGATTGCGTGCAAGGGCACGACCTTGAGCGTTGGCGGCTGATGCAGCGTGTTGCAGGAGTCCGAGCGCAGGCGGGCAGCAGCGCGCGACCGCGACGTCCTGGCATGGTCGCCGCAGTGCGCTGCCTCGTGCTCAAACGTCCTGGCACGTTCTGGAAGTTTTTTAAAAATAATTAAAATTTTGATGAACTATTTAATAATTATTATGAATCTGAACTGTTTGATATTTGTGGATATGTACGATAAAATAGACAAATCTCAAGTAAAATTAACCTTTTTTTTAATTTCATAGGGGTTTTTAGCTTTGTTTTCACCTGACTTGGGCTACCACCGTACCACGTGACGGTGATGTTCGGCTGTCACGTGACAGCCATGTGCCGAGTTGTGGGCCATGTGCCGAGCTGTGGGCCATGTGGCTGATATTTTGCACTGGCAATGGCAACCATGTGCGTGGCAAAAGTTTGGCCCGGGTCCCACCGAGTCCATGAACACTGATAGACTCGTAAAATAAATTCCTTTTTTTTTATAGCAGTAAAATAAATTCTACTAGTACAAATATATATACAGACAGATCTTGTAAGTTTTATATTATTAAATAATATATAGATACATAAAATATGTTTTAATTGATTTAATATACTCATATTTTCTAATTTGTTACATTGTATTGTCTTTTGTATTGCATCTGAATATTATAAGTCGTGCATTTATCCCGATTGTACCTTTTCAAACACGATACAATGTGTGAAACAATCGTTGACATTCTTGATATTACTGAGTTGTGATGTTGTCATGAGATTCGATTAATTTTTCGATATTTGAATGATCTGAGAGTATCAGTCTTTTTATCTAGAGTCTATGCATCATAATTATATCATAATTATATCATTTAGAATCAGTGAAATGAATGGTTCAAGATTTTGTGGTTTAATCTTGGTTAAACTGAAGTCCGGTAGTGATAATTTAATACCGTAATAAATATTTATAAGACATAATTTTATAATAATAAATAAAAGATAAAAATAATATTTATAAAATAAAAAAGCCTAAGTCAATAATAAAATTTGAAAAAGTGGTATTTAATATTTTTTTAAAAAATTATTAAATAATAAAAAGAAGATAATATTCTCAAAAATATATACATAATAATAAATCTTAAATTTCTTCTAAAAAAATTGAATAAGAAAAAAATAAAATATAATTTAACGAAATATATTCATAAAAATATGAAACTTAAATTTCTTATAAAATAGTATATTTCTTAAGCATCTATCAGACTTCTTCATCACGAATCTCTCCCTCCTCTCTTCGGAATAATACAATCTAATCTTTTATATTAAGTAATAAATTTTAAAATATTTTCTAATTTTTTTATAAGTTTAAAAGATAAAAATTTAGACCAAAATTTAATGATATTTTATAAACTAAAAAATAAGGAAGTTTTTGACATTTATATACGTAGTGCTTTTGAAATTAAAACTAACTTGTGGGCTTTGTAATTTTCCCTTCTGTCTTTTATCAAAACAACTTAATTATTTAAAATAATATTATAATCTAATTACTTATTATATTATTTGTGAGAAATTAATACTCTTTAGATTATTTATATAATATTATTTGAAAGTGCTAGTATGCATATTAAATATTAAAAAAAAGTGGATCACATATTACAGAGTTAATTAGATTATATATATGATAAAATTATGTTTATATTCTCCATAAAAATTATGCTTATATCATTCTATTTAAAAGTTATCCATCACTCAAACAAATGATTAATTGATGAGTTGCAATAATTAATCTTCTTGCTTAACAATAAGTCTTATTATTCTAAAAAAGATAAAAATTTTAATACACGTGTCAAAAGATCATGAGCTCCAATTTGGCCCTGGAATTTTTTTTTTAATAATAAAACTTTAGTCTAAAATTTTACTTATAATCGAATATGGAAATTGTTAAATAAAAAAATCGGTTAGAGAAATATTTCTTGTGACAAAACATTCTGATATTTAAATATTTGGCTTAAAAGGACCCACCCATTTTAATACTTAAATTAGTCAACAATTCAAACAAATCACTATTTATTTGACTGAAATTCAATTGAAAAATTACATAAAGAATCACGATATATTGTGCATTTCATTCGGCATACGCATTACAGTATGATGTGATACATAAGATATTAGAGTTTATTTGTTTGTAAGATTAAATTTAATAAAATTAAAATTAAATTTAGATAAAAACTATTTTTTTATTAAAAATTATAAATAATGTGAAATAAAATTAGTTATTATGTTGGGATATATATGAGGGATGTGATATAAATTAGTTATTATTTTAATAATATGTAGAATGTGAAATAAAAAAAATTTAATATTAAATTTTACGTGTGATGTGATATGTCAGGTTAAAATTAAACCTTGTTAATTTTTAATTTGAAAACAAACGAGACCTTAGTGGATATCATTAATCACTAGTAAATATTATATTATTGTAAACTCTTGTAAAATTTTCTCGTATCTGTACTATATTTTACCTAATATATTGATATTTTGATTTATATTTAGTCTAATAATATTGGCATTTAATTAAATATTACAAGTATTTTATTATTAATATCTATTACTACTACTGGAGAGGCTGCTAGACGCGATGCTACTGACAAGGTGACAAAATTATTGACTACATGTCAAGCTAATTGGCGTTATTTTTAGCCAATTATTTTTTATATTTTTAATTATTTAGCAGAAGTATCTACTCATAGTTCATTATTAAATCATATGGTATATTTTTAAAATAAAAAATAAATTATGTGGAAATTAGTTGCCTCTCATTTTATCTTTTATTATATCGATTTACTATTTAAAAGATATTTGTAGGAAAATGATGTTTTTTATATTTTTTATTAATATTTTACAAATATCATTAGAAATAATTTTGTTTCATTGTTAGGATATGTTTGCAATGGTATCCGAACCTCATAGACCGGGATGTAATTTACCCTCAACTTTTTTTGCAAGTGCTTTGTAAACATATGTTTCCAGCTAGCTACTAAGCTACTACAAATTTTGAAGGAGCAGCCACCCAGCTGGGGACCCACCACATATGTGGCGCATAATGGGTGTCGTTTTTTATGGTGTCGCGTGTTGGTCCCTGTAAGAGTGACCATTGCTTGCTCCTTTTTGCTCGACCGCCCCGTTATTATTTCTCTGTACTTCTCCATGATGTAGCAGACTGCTCCTCTCTCTCTCTCTCTCTCTCCCTCTCTCTCTCTCTCTCTCGCTCCTCTGCGAACGAGCTCACAGAAAGTCCGAGATCTCAGTGGAAGGTAGCGGGGAACCGAGATTTCAGCGATCAGTGGCGGTAATGGCGTATTTTCTTCTTTGCTACGGCATTCTTCTCTTGCGGAAGCGTTATAGCTTCTTTTATGCTTTTTTCTTGAGATCTTGAAGCAATGTTGCTCATTTCTGGACATTTTAGGTTTTTTAGAGCCGGAGAAATTGGGGTTTTGGAAATTTGGAGTCTGTAGGATGTTCCGGCTAGTTGAAGCTTTGGACTTACTGGCTCTGCTGCTGTCGGCGTGGTGAAGTGCGTTTTCTTAGAATTGTAGATGATTGGTAGGGCAGTGAAGATTTGATGGTGGATCTTGGCTTTATTTTCTGCTTTTGCCTCATTGGAGTTAATTTTGTTAAGTTTGGAGTTAAGCTTGTGACATTGAGCTAAAATGTGGGGGATAAGGTTTCAACTGTGGAAAATTTCAACTATTTTAGATCTTTTTTACTAGTTACTCTCCATCTCAAGAAAATGCTTTAAACAGTTAGTCTTGATTTGAATTCCGTTAGTGTTTCAAAAATGGTGGCCTTCTGCAAGTATAAAGTTACTGCAATTGGTGTTGGATTCCTCGTCCAAGCTTTTAATTGTTGGAGTGGTGTTACAGTTAGGGGCAGATGTGGTTATAGACTTATAGTGCGGGACAGACTGCTTGAGGCTTGGTTGGTCCAGGTTGGGTTGTTGTGATCATTAATGGTGGTTGGTAGTTGTGGTACCGGGCAATCCACATCTTGGTTGAATGATGAGTATCTGTAAGAAGATCCAATTCTTGCGGTGTGAATTGCATCTTGTTTGAATTTCATATTGCTTCATGAAGATTAATAAAAATATACGATCAGCATATTTCATGCATTATTGTTTTTATGAACTTTTCCACTCATTTTTGCGTGAGTATATTGTGTAATTAAGAATTTGGTTCATCTACACACGGATTATTACTTTGTAGACCAAAAATCAATATCCATCTTTGTTTTGTTCAGGCTTAGTCAGTCTTCTGGATTACTGTCTATTGGGAGTCTGACTGTTTCATGCTGGAGGAGCTTCTGATAGAGTTTTATCTCACAGTTGATTTCCCTGAACTCAGATTTCAGGTTGCTTTGTGCTCAAAATGGCAATAACAGATACACGAGCTCCAATATCCGGTGAAACTACATGCGGCACATTACTTCAACAGTTGGAGGTAATGCCAGTACAAGTGTTCTTAATGTGCTTAATAGATTGACTGTGAGTTAACTGAATGGGCTTATTTTTAGAAAATCTGGGATGAGGTTGGCGAGAGTGATGAAGAACGTGATAAAATGCTAGTTCAGATTGATCAGGAGTGCTTGGATGTCTACAAAAGTAAAGTTGATCAGGCATCAAAATCAAGGGCTCAGCTTCTTCAGACCTTGGCTGATTCGAATGCTGAACTTACTCAACTTCTTTCTGCTCTGGGAGAGAAGAATTATGTCGAGATAGTGAGTGATTATATTCCTGGTTTCAACATGATGACCATGCCATTTATTTTCACCTAAATTATGTCGTTTTTTGGAGAATTGTAACAAAAATGTTCCAGGATGTGATCTTGTAAGTTGTATTTCTAATATGCTAAAATTCTGTTTCATCATGTTAACCAGCTGTTTATCAGTTGCATTCTTCCCAATCCAAGTTATTGTGCTTGACGACTATAATAAGCATTCATGTGGAAATTTTGTGTGTAAAATTGCTTATCTAATTTTGTTTGTTAGCTCTTTGTAACTTATAAGCTGCTATTAGGAAATTTGTTTTGTACCATCTGAGCCATTTTTCATTTTCTTGCAAAATTTCAAGGTAAATATTCCAATATATCCTAAGTCTGATAACACTGCACTTATTTTAATTTCACTTACATTCTACCTGTTGTCATTAAACCAGCCCGATAAATCATCTGGTACAATCAAAGAGCAACTAGCAGCTATTGCACCATCACTGGAGCAATTATGCAAGCAAAAAGAGGAGAGGGTTAATGAATTTGCTAATGTACAATCACAGATTGAAGCCATATGTGGAGAAATAGATGGGCATTTGAAAGTAGGTGGGAAGGTGGAAACACCAGTGGTTGACGAGAATGATTTGTCTTTGAAGAAACTGGATGAGCTCCAATCCCACTTGCAAGAGCTTCAAAAAGAAAAGGTTCCATCTATAATTAAGATTGGTTTGAGTTTTGTTATTATTTTGTTTGTTAATTTAACATAGCTTAAATACTTTATTATCCATAATGTTGCTTGACAGAGTGATAGACTGCACAAGGTCCTCAACTTTGTAAGTTCTGTGCATGATCTCTGTGCTGTATTGGGGATGGATTTCTTTAGTACTATCACAGAAGTTCATCCTTCTCTGGATGATTCTGTTGGTGTTCAAGCCAAGAGCATAAGCAATGATACGCTTATAAGGCTTGCTAAGACAGTAGCAGTACTTGAAGAAGATAAAGTGGCAAGATTGCAAAAGGTATCATTCTCTTTGTTTTATAGTTTCAATGTATGTGCATCTTTTTGTGTCTGACATATATAAAGAGCCGTAGTTATTTGTTTGATTAAAGGTTTGTTCTCATTGCAGTTTGCTTGTGATATCTGTATGTTGTAATTTTGGTTCTGTAAGCTACACTATGATCAGTGCATGTTCTCTATTCTGAGGGCTTAAAAGCAGTCTCTCTGTATTTTGAGCCTTTGAGTGGTGCAAGAGCACGCATATCTTCTGTAGGGTGTTAGAAGTTTCATGCAGATATGAATCTTTTGCTTGCTTTTGTCTGCGAACACAAGTTCATTGCTTTGGCTTCGTAACAAATAAAGGGAAGTAATAATGGTAGTTAAACTTCACTTTCACAAAGAAGGCTACTTTTTTCCTCATTCCAGATACAATATAAACACAATAATAGCTCAACTCCATTTTGGCAAAGCTTAAAAAAATTGGTATTTTAACGTCATTTTTTCATGGAAAACTCATTGCCAGCTAACCGTTACTCAGTCCCTATTCATGCCTGAAAATTGTTCCTAGGCCAATGGATAAGGACCCCCACTAGCTACTTTTTGTTGAACTATCAATGCTGGACAATTATTTATGTTCATTGCCAACAATCTCCTCCTGATATGAGAATTCATCCACATTGATTTTTCCCAATCTAATGAGCTATTTTAATTCATTAAGTGCATGCTCATTAAGAGCCTACTCAACCACTTTGGGATATAGTGGGAATCAACCATTCTTGGATTCCTCAACCATACTAGAGCTAACAAGGCCCATGAGAGCACAACTCACTTGTACCACTTGATCCTAGCCAAATCATCTACTCTCATGCTACTTGCAAAAAGAGAAATACTATTAAAGTTAGACTTAATACATAAGTGATAGAGATTCATTAATGCAAAAGCCTAAGTCAATAGTTTATGGCCACCGCTTGCATATCAATGCAACTTTTTGTTGAATTACCAATTGAAATAATTGCTCATGTGCATTCCCAATTAAGAATTGTTTGGCAAGAAATCAACGGCCCTAAGTGTGGCTGCCCAATGCAGAAATGAATAGACATTCATTACACCAAGAGTTTAAGCCAATCAGCACTGGTACGCCACTTGTATATCATCACAATTTGTTGAAATATCAGTGCGGGACAATTGCTCATGTGCATTCCCGACAATCTCCATTTCACATGAGAATTTATTCACGCTAGTTTTTTCCCACCCAATGAGCCATTGTAACTCATCAAGTAGTACATGCACGTCAAGAGCCCACTCAATCTCTTGGAGCTATGATGAGGTCAACCATGGTTAGCTAGCAATCCCAGGGGAGTGCCTTACATGAGTCACTTAATCTCGATCGAACCATCCGCTTTGATACCACTTGTTAAGAGAGAAGTCAGGGGTCAAGTGTGGCCCAATATTAAAGTGGATGGACACGCATTAAGCCAATGGATGAGGGCTATCGCTTGTATATTAATCCCACAATCTATTATTGAACTATCAATGTAGGACAATTGCTCATGTGCATTCTCAACAGAAACTCCATCAAAATCTTTATTGCACACCTTTTAAATCCTTATCAAATTTGACCCACCTGTCTGCTTGTTCAAGTTAATCATATAATTGCATTTCTTTTTTCACAGCTAAATCTCCTCTACTTCTCCTCCAGTCATGTCTTCTTTTATTTGTGACAGAAGTTTGTTGTTCTTGCAGCTTCAAGAGTTAGCAACTCAACTATTTGACCTTTGGAATTTGATGGATACCCCTATGGATGAACGTAGATTGTTTGATCATGTCACCTGCAACATCTCTGCTACAGTAGATGAAGTCACTATACCGGGGGCTCTTGCCCTTGATCTCATTGAGCAGGTCAGCATTATCAGATCAACCTCTATCATCAAGCAATTTTCTCTAAGGTTGCTATTTTCAATCTGTATCACACTATGATTATATGTACAGGCAGAAGTTGAAGTTGAAAGGCTAGATCAGCTGAAGGCTAGCAAGATGAAAGAAATCTCTCTCAAGAAACAAAGGGAACTAGAGGAAATATATGCGCATGCACATATTGAGATAGATTCAGAGGCTGCCCAAGAGAAGATAGTGGTTCTCATAAACTCTGGTAACATTGAACCTTCAGAGTTGCTGGCTAATATGGATGATCAGATAGCAAAAGCCAAAGAAGAAGCACTGAGCAGAAAGGAAATATTGGATAAGGTTGACAAATGGATGTCAGCTTGTGAAGAAGAGAGCTGGCTAGAAGACTATAATCGGGTAAGAGACTTCTGATGCTTCGCACATACCATGTGTTGAACTCTAATGAAACTTCCTTTTTTATTAGGATGATAATCGGTATAACTCAAGCAGAGGGGCTCATTTGAACCTCAAACGAGCCGAAAAGGCCCGCATACTTGTCAGCAAGATTCCAGGTGGTTCTCTAATACTTGTTTAGTTGGCTGATACCAACTCTGATCTAAGCGGACATAAGTGATTATTCCTGATCCTTGTTTAGCTTTGCTAGCACAAGCCTTTCATGGTTTCTTTCTGATACAAAGCTTGATCCATTGTGTGAAAGTTGCTTCAAGTTAATGATCGATTGTTAGGAATTCTCATTGCAAATCAAGTTTCTGAAATGAAATGTGATTTCACAGCTCTTGTTGATTCATTGGTGGCAAAGACTAGGGCATGGGAAGAGAACCATGGCATTACATTCACTTATGATGGTGTCCCTCTTCTTGCAATGCTGGATGAGTATGCAATTCTCAGGCACGAACGTGAGGAAGAGAAACGAAGAATGCGGGTAAACTGCAAACTTCCAAATTAGCCTTAGTTGAAATATACTGTTTCATGATGATGATGATGAGGGCGTGTAGTTGGTGCACAAGGATACCACGCATTATGTGGTTTACTAGTAAGATTTAAGGGACGTGCAGCCTTAGCTCTTAATAGCCAAGTGTTCAGTTTCTAAATCCAGGCTTGTGGACTCGATTGACTTGACCTTATCCACATTATGCCATAGTCCGGATTGGACAAAGATATAGGGCTGGTTCCTTAAGTTGCCCCAACCCATCCTGAGTTATGAGATTGGACATGGTGTATTGATCGATTCACCCAACCGTGTGTCTAGGAGTTACTTCGATGACTTCAAATAGTTGTACAGGAGCGTTCCTTTATTTAGATGATTATTAGACAACAAATTAAAATAATTTAATTAAAAATATTCTTGTTAAATCTCTCGTTATCAATTGTAGGTAATAGTTTAGAAATAATTTTATATTCTAACAATCTAGTTTATTTATTTTGCAGTATGAAATTCATCATATATATTTTTTTTCAAGCTTTATGCGGGGTTACTAGAGTTCTTCCGGCTCTGATATCATATTAAATTTCTAGTTCTCAATTGACTTAAAAGCTTAAGCTTGTAGGTTATGGTAATGACTCAAGTAATTTTATATTCTAAGCCCTTATTGAATTGGTCTGATTTGATGCAACTCTTCAATGGACTTCGGCAAAAACTTGCCCAAAGTTTGGTCAGGTTTGGTTTGGGCGGGGCTAAAAGTTCTCTGACTAGTTTGTGTCCCACCCAACTGGCCCACGACCAAGAAGTCACGTTATTGCATATCGAATTCGAGACATTGAATATATTGTTACTCATTGGTAGCTTTTCACTTCACAGGAGCATAAAAAATTTAATGAGCAGATAAACACTGAACCAGAACCCGTCTTCGGATCAAGGCCCAGCCCTGCCCGACTCATCGGCACGAAGAAGCCTGTTACTCCTCGCGCAAACGGAGGTGTGTCGAATGGAGCTACGAATCGAAGGCTGTCAATGAATCAAGGCAGCAATGGCGCTCGATCTGGAAGCAAGGATGGAAGAAGGGACTCGGCTCGGCCCGCAGCTCCGGTGAACTATGTGGCCATATCTAAAGAGGATGTAACTTCGCACATTTCTTCTAATGAACCAGCTCCAGTTTCACCATAGATTCTGTGTATTAAATAATGCATGACATATAGTTCTTTGCTAATGGGTAATGTTTTATTCAGGAAAGTCTTCATAAGACTAGTTTGAACCTAATTTTATGTATGTGCTAATTTTTAGAGTACATTTTCTAATTCCATTTCGTCTTTGCTTGTGGAGACGTGGTTGGACTTCGGAACAATTATATGATTTATTAGGATGATTACACAGCACATTAAAATTTAATAAAATTACGTATTTTATAAAATATTTTAAAAAAAATTATGAAATAATTTATTAATTATATTTTCATAAATTTTATAAAATCATAGAAAAGATTTTTATATCACTAGTTTGAATTTTAAATAAATTATATATATAGGTCATTTATAAAAATTAATTTTGTAATATTTAAATTTTATGTATTTTAAGATTTAAGAGCTCATGATTAAGTTTTTTATTTTAAAGTATTTTAGAACATAAAAATTAATATTTTAAATTTTAAATTATAATTTTAGAGTTCTGCATTTAAAATACGGTGAAATTTTATTAACAATAATATAAAATTTATAATTTTTAATAAATAAAATATAATATTTAAAAGTAATCATTTTTTTTAAAATTTAACTTTAATGTACACAGATTTTAATGTACAATCAAGCTAATTTGCATAAACACGACAAATTAAATTCATTTCAAATTACAACAAAGAAGTAGGGTCATACACGTTGCAGGTTATGTTAGAGAAAAATAAATATGAAACAAGAAATGATATGCCAATTAGAATATTTTCCTCAAAAGCTCAATTCCTTGATATATATTCACAAAATAAAAATATATCATCAAAATTGATCTTGCCTTCTATCACTCTAGATTTCTTGGAAAAATTTACTCACTGGAGAGGAGACATAATAATCCTCACCGATTGCATTTCATCTTTGAAAGCTTCTTCCTCCTTTTCTTCTCAGCCTTGGGAACTTTGGTTTTTCGAGCCTCTCTTTTCTCTTCCTTGACTTTCATCTTGTTCTCCTTCCGGGCAGCTTTCCTCTCTTCAGGGCTTACTTTAATATCCGACTTCTGCCACGAAACATCTTCACCTTCACTACATAACTCATCATCATCATCGGATTCGTCTACAATTGCATCGTCTAATGAGCACTTGGCCTGCAGGGATTCTTCTTGGGGATTCGCACCCCTCGAGGCTTCATGGTTGGACTCACTTCTGGTTTGGATAAATCCCAAGAGAGGTTTGTCGTAGATGTCTCTTGCTTGAGGTTCATAAGAGAAAGCTGGGCGTTGGAGCATTGCCATATGGTGTAGATCCTCCTCACATTTCTTTACATAGTCTAGTGTCTTTGTGGCAGACAAACAAGTAATGAATAATATTTAAAAGTTAGTAGAAATAGAAGAATTGCCTTCAAATTATAAGAAAAAGTGATGGGGACTCTCCTAAAAAAGTGAAACTGAAATTTTATTTACCGATGTTTAAATATTTTGTTAATTAGGGGTGGAGTTCTCTCTCCATTCTGCCTCGAGTTATGCGAAAATAAGAGCATGCTAGAAGATAGTTGGAAACGATTTAAGGGGCATTTTGTTCAATGTTATCTAAAGAAACTAATTATTTGGTTTAATGACAAGCATAAACAATAACTTTGAGATGTCACTCTAAATTAGGTGATATCTCTTATTAAAAAAAAATAGGGTCACCCTAATTGTAATGAGAAGAGTTGAGATTGTATTAATTTTTAATTGTCTATTTTAATATAATGTCACAGAACTAAACAATAATTTAGAGAAAATATAGACATCTAGATAACACGACAATCTAGATAACACTAATATTTAAATAGCACTGAACCAAATGGCCCTTAGTGCAATCACATGAGATGCATTAATTTGCATCATTTGGGTGGGATTTATGACTTCATTTCGTGAGGAAAAAAAAAGGAACGACACTATAAGAAATATTTGTTTCGTGAGTTTCAGAGAATTTATTACTCCCTCACATTTGCACATAAAAGCCTCTCGAAAAATTGATGTTGGATATTTTCAAATCACCTTCCCTTCTTCAACTTATCCCATAAAGATGCCAAGTATGCTATCTCCATGCTACAATCATTTGTAAACTGATCAACTCTGCTGCGAACACTCAACCAATCATCCAATAAGCATCCTCATGTTAGCAGTTCTTTTAACTAAATATTTCTTTTCTAATCCCAACTCTAACAAATCCTATTATTCATCATTCAAGCAATAATCAAATTTCCTTAATAAACCAGTGAAGATCAAAACATCAAAAAATTTTGACAATCAATACTCTCAAAGGCATTCAAAAAGTAAAATAACTCAGGTTCATAACAATCATTTGCAAGTTTCAGAATCTCACCTGAACATACACAGTTGGTGAAACAGCATCCTCTTGGGCAATATCTCCTCTCTCAAGAACTTTTTGTTGGGCCTAAATAAATACAACGTGATTTTACAAACTTAAAAAACAAAGGTTTATAATATTAAATTCCAAAAACAGCAGAAGGAAAAAAGGTACCTTTTCTAGGTAATCATCAACATCATCATCAGCAACGTCTGGATTAATAATAAAATCAAATAGCTCTTTAACTGTCATCACAGCAACCCCATGTTTTTTAAAGAAATCCTACACCAGATATCCACATTGAGATATAAAACTGAAGCGAAAAAAAATATGCCATTAGGATAAAGATCATATGTTTCAACTTAGGAATAGTTCATGTGCTATGCAGAAGGTGGCATACATCAAACCTCCAGGAATCAAAGTGGTTACGTTTTTATTTTTTATACATAAATTTAAATATAATTTGAAACTCATCATCTTCAGCATACTTCCAATTACAACTTATAGGCATGATTATGAGGCATCAGTCAACAAAAGTACATGTCATACCTGTGAAATACAGCTTCTGCAAAATATGATTGTTTGCATTTTAATAACATGAAAATGATATTATTTTAAAATTTACGCACAATCCACTCTAAATAAAACTATATTAAGTTAGCTATGCCCTGGCGAAAGAAATACCCACAAAAATATCCACTTACTGAAACGTGGACACAATCCTCCTCCAAAAAGTCTAATGCAGAAGGGTGATCCAGGTCCACGGACTGCGAAACGTCAATGACGTACAAATGACCCTAGAAAGTAGCAAAGAAAAGTACTCAATCATAAGATGTTAGCAAGTTTATCAAGACAAGTGGGCATGACACGGCGAATTGCAGAACTAAAACATACCTCAAAATACAATATGTTATACTCACTAAGGTCGCCATGCACCAACTTGCATTTTTGGTATAATGTACGCATTGTGGTAATTATCTAAAAACAAGACCACACAAGTCAATACCCAATCATTAAATGCATGCATTCCATACAATGAATATAAAATAAATTAAGGTTAAATCTTCCGTCATCATTAGCCATTATCATTTCAAAGGCAAGAAAGCATAGAAGATGCTAGAGTCCACCGCTAATAAATTCTTAAAGGGACAACTACATGCGTATCACAAAAGACTCACGTATTCACATAATCCGTAGCCTATCAACATGTTTATTAATACAAATCATATATGCTTTAGTTAACTTTTTGGTGGGGAACGAATCGGCATTGAATTGGATGACTAAGATAACACCATATACTAAATCAAAATTCAAATTTAAATTAATTAGAGTAATTGGAAAATTTCTATATTACCTTTACTTAGCTTTGATTTAATTTAATTCAAAGCTTATTTGGGAGATTTGAAGACTCGCCATATTTAAAGTTGATTTTATTTTTTTTACAATAAAATTAGTTACATATTTGCTTTTACTTATTTGACATTTTATTTCCTGCATTTAATATTATAGTTCTAAATTTTTTCATGAAATCTCTCAATATAAAGAGATCACCTTACATTGTAATGAGATAGCCTATTTCGATTAATGAAATGAGTTCTGAGTTTTCTGAGTGCTTAAATCCGGGTTAAGTGATTGATAATCTGGTGAAGAAAGGGTAAGGTTAGTCTTAGGTGAGAATCCTTAAAAAGCCTAGTTATCCTTTATATATATATAAATCCAAATCTCCTCTCCAAAGTACCTCAACATAACTTTCATGCAGCTTGTCCTCAGACAAAGTAGCATCTTTCAAGCGAGGTGCAGCCCATCCCGCTTTACCTGCAGCACAAAACAATACCAGCAGGTTGACGGGAAGAAGATAGGTATAATGGTGTAAATATAAATGTATGTATGTATAAAGAAAGCAACTAAGGCAATAACCGTGATAGTTAGAACATGTGGAGTGGTTGGAGCAACTTTAGTGGCGAGGGAACATGATAGCAATTTTATCATGGTGGATGGCATCAAACTCGCACTAAGGCAATTATAGTTGCAAAGTCTAAAGGAGCTTAGGAGGTAGTTAGGATAGCTAGGAGTTAAGCGGACCTTGCAGAAGGACTATGGCCGAAGGGCGACTAGACTATATTTATAGCAGATATGCTACAAGTAACCAGAGGAGATTCCCTACATAGACTTTACGTAGATATTTTGAGAGTTTTTGTGCTTTTATGGCATATAAAGTGACACATATATACACAACTGCCAATAAAACAATAAATTTTGCTGCTTCTATAACTTGTAGAAATGATGTAATGTGGGAAGGGAGAATGTCCTCCCACATAAGTTTTGCTTGATCCTTCAAGAGAATCACTCCTTTTGTACTTGATGTAAATAACTCCTTTTGTACTTGATGTAAATAACTCCTTTTGTACTTGATGTAAATACTTCTTTTTGGTAATATAGGCTTAAGCTGAATTTCACAAAAAAAAAAAAGAAAGCAACTAGAAAAGCGCATGATTCAACAACATTTAATATTAATCTTAGCACTTATCTTGCCTATCATGTTTTGTGGTGAAGCCTATAGAATTGATAAAACAAATTAAATAAAGGAACTTAATCAAAAATAAAACTACAAAATATACAGGAAAAGATCATAATACCAATGAATTCCATAACAAGAACATGAAGCCTTAAGAGAATTGGAGTTGGACACCTGATCCCAGCTGCCTTCACCCTGCAGAGTGAAATTAAAAGGTATGCATCAAGCTGCATATGAAAACTTGACAAATGGGGAAGAAGTTAAGAACTAAAACTAAAACCACATCTCACTAATTCTAGGAAACAGTAATACTGGAACTTAAAAGTTAAATTCAAGGAGACTATCTAGTTTCAACATGCTATTACTTTAGAAGAACAAAGAGATTGGGTAACTCATTTTATGGCACCCTCATTAATTAATTAAAAGAACTTTCAAATATGACCAGCACTGAAACCAGCAAATGCAAAGATTCTCAAGCAACAGAAAAAATTTAACTTCACATTTTAGAGGCAGTCAAAAATAACTAAACAAACAAGAAGCTTCATGTACCGCATAAGATTTCGCATTTCTTTCTCTGCCCAAGTTTTGACCATTTTTCGTGGGTTATGCTTACAGTAACCATGTCTGAAACGGTAATCACCTTGTACGTATCGATCACGATCCCTGAAGTGAAGATACGTGATTATGAAGAAGAAATCAACTTCAGCAAGCACAAACATACAACACTTTAGGCCTCATTTGGTTGGAAGTGTTTGTTTAGCACAATACAAATTTCAACTATAAAAATCAATTTTATCTCACATCTAACACAAATGCGAATATCAGAATTAACTTTATTTCACATTCTACACATATTAAAATAAGTTTCTTTTCTATTAAACATAAAAAATATAATATTTTTTTTCTCTTATTTAAAAAAAAAGCTCGAACCAAATGAGGCCTTATACATTTGATAAAGTAACAAATAATAGTGAACACTAATAGATATACCAAATACGATTCACAACATTATGTGAGAGAGCATATCACACAAATACGTACTCCGATTAAGTGAAAATGGCAGCCCTCGCCATAATTAACTACCTTCATTGGCTAGAACATACATAAACATGATGACTCAATTTTTTCAGTAAATCATTTCTTCACAAACGATGGAGATAATAAAAAAATGTCCCAAACTTAACTACAATTGGAAGAATCTTCCAAGGCATTTTCATGATATTACTATTCACAAAAAAACAAAAGCTAGTATACATGCTTGATTAATTCGTTGTAGGGGTGAGAGTTTGACCATAAGAATGATGATCACTCAATGTTCGGATCGATGCTTAGCTCAAATTGACCTCGAGTTGATTTTTTTGAGCCAAGCCACAAGCCATAGTTAAACATCTTAATTTGATTAAGCCAAGTTCGAGCCATAGTCAAATCAAATAGATTCGGATTGAACTTAACGCGAATTTTATTATTTAAATAAAAAATAATACAACTAGTTTAAATTATATAGTTGTTTATTTTTTACATAATAGTCAGAGTACATATTGAGCAAGCTAATGGGTAATAATAGACTCGTGTTTAAAATGAATAAAAGCTTTCATTTTCTTCTAAAACAATTTTCAATTCACTAGGAGATTCGAGCTTTAAGCCAACTCGAAATTGAACACTAATCGAGCGAGCCACCTTGAACTCAAAAAGTTTGAGCCACAATTTGAGTTTGAATGCTCTATATATCAACGAGCCCAGCTTGAGTCATTCCAGGCTCGACTAGAACTCAAATTGTTCTCATACCTAATTCAGACTTATTTTTTCATCACTACCAAAATATCACATGTCCTAATATGTGGTTGACTAATTCATCATGAATTATAAATGCACCATCAATTAATATAATTGCTATTTACATGATCTTTGTACTTATTTAAGTCCATAAAAATGATTACCCTAATTCCAAACTATTTCCTTGATGTTCTTACAGTCCTACTAACGTGGGAAGAAAGTATGGAAAGGGTCATGTACCCATTCCAAACTGTTATCAATTTTAATCCCTAAAGGATGGTTGTGAGGGTATGACCTCATCTTCAGAAGAAAAGATTAAGGTGTAAGGTTTGGTTTTTCACTTAGAAGAGATCATAAAGGCATCTTCGCTAGCATAATCAATGGAGGGAGGCATCTCTGCTTGCATAATCAAAGGAAGGAGGCATCTTTGCCTGCATAGCCAAAGGAGGAATTGTAAAGGCTTTTCTGCTTGTGTGTGCAAAGAAGGGATTGGGTAGTGTAAATCTAGGGGTTAAGGCCCTAAGGGTGGAGTAGGCGTTGGCGTCAAATCAGCTAAAAATCAGTCTCTCTTCCTTTTCTTTTATTACTTGCACATTGATTTTTAGCGATTGGTTTTATCGAAATGAGTTTTAAAATACGTGAAATTTTCAACAAACCCAATCCCCCCTCCTCTTGGGTGTGCCTAGAGCCAACAAGACTCAATTACAACTTTAAATTTGAAATGTATAAATTAAAACACATAATAACACGCGAATAATAATAGTATTAAAAAATGATAGGTAAATTCAACTTAAAATTTATAAATCCTCATTCAAAATAAATCAGCCAAAATGAATAAGAATTTCTAATCCTATTAATGAGCCACCAATCATGCCAGATGGCAAATTCACCTTAGATGATTCATCCATTTATCTAGGTGGACGCCATGTCGAGATATCGGGTGTAGAATTTGCCCAAGATGAATCAACAATCCGATGTTGTTTCCATATCACAAGTGACTCTCATGCTTTAATGAGTATATTTTAATACAGTTTTCAATATTTTAGCGCATTACCCTTTGGCTCTATCTATTCTGTGCATCTATTTACTAGTTTGAACTTTTTGCTCACCAAACTCTGGTATTTATGCCAACTTATTGAACCAATCTTGCCATACACACTTCTTATGGACTTATAGTCCTATCTTTATCCTTTAACATCTTTACAGTGTTACTCAATCTTTTGTTAGCATAATTAAATTGGCTTGTACTTTGATCACCGCAACCTAAGAGACTTTAGGCGCACCGGCTTCATATGAATCCCTTTTCAACGTGATTAGAAATCACCCCAAATAAGTATATTTAACTCAGTAGATAGTTTCCACTAGCCAATTTAGCACTCATTTGCCTTCAATCCTAAAACACCACAAAGATGCACCAAATCACTTTTATCATCATTGCATCATAAATCTTTCCTTTATTTGACATAGAAACCAGCATTCTAATTTATTCAAAAAAATTGCCTATGTTCCCATCTAATTCCATATTATACATATTGATCAAGGATAACAGCTGGACATTATAGAAAATTTTCTACTTCAACTAAGAAAGGGAAATGAGCTGACAGGCTACAAAATAGTAAAAAAAAAACCCATCATCATCACATCATCAGCCATATCTCAATTATATGGGATCAGTTTTATAATCCAGTTTCATCAGTAAATCCTCTAATTGAGTGGTATTAACTCTAAAAAATTATATGCTCGTTTCAAGCCTTCAACAGCACCGCTTCTTTTCTACATTGTACATATCTATACCATCGAAGTCTATTTGATTTATCCCACATTCATCCTAATATAATTTAACAATACATGTTTTTAGTTCTTGCGCATCTATCAAAAAATTAACATTTCAGAAGTTTTGTTTCTAATGAATTTTTATTGCCTAATATTCTACTTCATGTAGTAAAATTGGCCCAGTTGCTATTTTATAAGATTTTACTTTGAGTTTCTGTTGCTATCTTTATCACATAAAACTCCTGAAGCACTTACCAATTGAGCCATTTTAATTTTATTCTTGAGGTCCTTACCTATGTCTCATTTTCTCCATTTCCTTTAAACTAAAAAAACTAAAATTATCACAATTAGGGTTTACATTATTATAGATAACAATTGAAGGAACTTTCTGATTTCAAGACCGCTAAATTATGACATCACAGATTGAAATTTTGTCTAACTAATTCTAATGTCTTTGTCATGTAATGTTTTTCTCACCATCCTAAGCTATAATTAGCCTCTTGTTGAGTATCACCTATCAAAACTATACCCTTTAAAAATAATATACACCAAGGCATGTCTTCTCGAACATCTATTGCAACCAAATCTAAAAGTATTATAAATAGATAATAACTTGATGTTGATAATTACTGTAGGCATATAATTATAGGAAATTTGTTGGTAATTCAAAGGCTAATTTCACTAGGCATCACTCTATCATACACACCCTTGATAACTTTAAAATGTCCCTCAAAAAAGACACCTTTATTTCTCAATGCCCTACCAAATCAGTTATCAGGGAACTCAAGCATCCACTTGGACCATCTCCTGCTCTCGCTCAATCCGGCAAGGGTTTTTCTCTCCACCTCCATTGGCTCTCTCTCTGCTTCTCTCAACTCCCTTCGTTGAGTAGCTCTTCTCCCAAAATCATTCTAAGTTGTTGCTTGCCAGATTTTCAAAATCTTGTTGTGTTCATCGGCATCGAAATATGCCAATGGCAGTGACGCTTAACGGGGATTCCTAGACTTCTAGAGGAGAAGCCGCCTGCACCAACCAACGAAAAGTTCTTCTCAAGGTGAAAGACTTGAGAGCCATGGTCACTGAATCTATGCTGGAGATCTTCCACGACGTCAATCTTACCATCAAGGAGGGAGAGGTTCATGCGATTATGGGCAAGAATGGACCTAGAAAAAGCATGTCATAGAAGGCTCTTATTGGTCATCCAGATTATGAAGTAATTGGAGGCACTATTTCCTTCAAAGGTGAGAACTAATTGGATGTGATCTCATGCTAAAACTTTCATGAGTTTCTAGACACCAGCAGAGATACTTGGTGAAAGTAACATGGACTTCTTGCTTATGGCATACAATGGATGTAGGAGGAAGCGTGGAGAACCTGACCTTTCTCCTGTTAAGATTTTTGGTTTCTTATCACCCAAACTTGTTGCTGTGAACATGAATCAAAAGTTTTTCTAGATCGAAATGTTAAATGAAGAGTTTAGTGGAGGTGAAAAGAAGCGTAATGAGATATTGCAGCTTGCAGTTCTAGAGGCAGAGTTAGCTATCTTGGATGAAATAGATTCCCGTTTAGACGTTGATACACTTCAAGATGTGTCAAAAGTTGTCAACGGATTGCTGACACCCTATAACTCAATCTTGATGATTACTCACAACCAGTGCTTGTTGGAGTGCATGAGATCCGCTTTTGTTCATATGATGGAAAATGTAATTTCATGAGGAGCATGGTACCAATCAACTTGAGAGAGAAAGCTATCGATCAATCTCTGTTGTATAGATCCCCATAAGTGATGGTGGTATAATATATTTTCATAATAAATTCTAGACAATAACTTGGGGAGTTTCAATATGTTCACAACCTCACAAAAAGAGCCTGCTGAGAGTTTTCATTAATTGCTGGAGAGGTGCATGGTTTTATGCTTATATATTTTACATTTTGAAAGAATTCTAACTATTGGTTATGGCCAATTTTGTAATGGCTCCTTGTTTTGCTAAAAATTTATTATTACACCTAAGATAAAAAAAAAAGTCAAGGAACTCAATAATATGCCTTTATAAGATTGATAAAACTCAAATGAAGATCTTTTCTTTGCTCTCTATATTATTGCATTGATTGCTCAACAATTGACTAGCTACCATTATTCAACTTACATGTATAAATCCAAATTGATTTTTTTCGTATTGATAAGACCTTCCTTAGCCATCTTTCCATTATTCTTCAACATAATTTCATTGTAAGGCTCATAAATTTAGTCTTGTATTACTTTACTATGTTCGTAAATATTTGTACTAAAATATTTCTTCGATTAGCTGCTAGCTTCATAATATTTAAGATTTTATTGAAATAATTAGTTATCCATATTACATGTAATTTAGTCATGACTTCACAAACCTCTTTAATTCTAAAACTTTATTTTCATAGAAAAAGAATAACCATGAATTTAGAAGAGAAAGATAAAAGAAAATTCTCAAGAAAAACGTGACAAGCCTTTTCCTCTCAATCAGATTTTCAAAACGTGACAATGTCTCAATTAATATATAATTTATTGAATAAATAAAAGATATATGGAGTTAAATAGAAGTATCGCAGTAATGATAACCAACACAAGCATCAGTTAGAGAAAAAGGATTAGACTAACTTGAAAACAAGAACAGAAGTTTTGTACACTTTGATTGCCAATTCCTGGCCATCAGTTCTAGTTGCATGATAGACATTTGCCTGCTCATATAAATCAAAACATGCAATAAGTGACTAATACAAAAGTCAACTGAAAGGCAGTTGCAAATAACAAGAATATATTAGATAGTCAACCGAAAGGCAATTATTGTGTATCATGGAAAGTCCAGATAATAGAAATATATAGAAGTACTCATTAGAATAATAAACACTTCACTTTTTCAGAATTTATTTGTGCAAGAAATTTATACATAATTAAAAAGTTCAGAAAGGCAGTTGCAGCAAGTACTCCAAACATCCTATAGTTTTACCTCTTTACCAGTAGAAATACAACCATTAATATTATTAAATACACCACGATTCAGCATCTTGAAAAGAACCATTCTAGTTCTTGGATCAATAGCCTGCAAAAGAACAGTTCATTCCATCATGAAAAATGCAAGAATTAAAGGTGCAGTTGATTAATTGGATAAAACTTAAAAGGTAATAGCTTGTGATCATGAATATCAGTCAACAAGAAGCAATAACACACTGCACATGAACTGCATAAAGCAAATACCAAACTTGGTACAAAGGAAAATCACATAAAGAAGATTATTTTCAATTCAGATACAACTGCTAATGTTGTTTATTATTTTTCATTGAATAGTATATTGCACGTCAAAGTATGTTCCCAATGCCAAATTACAGGGTCTATTAGGAGGAGAAAATAATCACTTATTCGCAACTAACACTCAAGGACCCACATTGGTTTAAGCAAAAAAATAGAGCTTTACTGCTAACCTTAGCCTGTACAGAGACCTTACACCTTGCTTTGCAAAAGCATATCTCTTGACAATGTTGACATTCAAACTCTACCATAACCAGGCAGCAAACAAACATGAAAAAGCTTGAGGAAGTAGACATTTGAATGATTGTATCCAATAACCAATTTTCCTTTGATCAGAAATTTGCCCGATTGAGACAGAAATGGTGCAGAAATACCATTTGTGCATGAAAACAGAGAACTTTACATCAGTATACCCCCTAGCTGAGTTCCCCGTTGTCAGAAGTTTAAATTCCCTACCACTTCTATATATAAATCTACAAATGGGCAATACAATGAAGTGAAATGAATGGAGAGCTGTACTTGTTCGACAGTGGCCCTGTCTGCTTTCTCCGTGTTCTTTGTCCTCCCAATGGCTGCCTCTCGCACACTTTCCCGGATAGCAGTCGTCACCGAATTCGACATGCCCACGTTCATCCTTCCCTCCCATTCCTAAATTAAGTAACAAAATAACGATCAAATGATATATTGCATAAATTCCCGACAAATTGATGATCCAAACGACACACATTGTCTTGTCAAATCAAAATGAGACAGCCACAGATACCTCCAAAGGATTAGCGTGAATGTGGGAGGCAAACTTTTGGCTGCGGTTCGAAAGGGGCTGGAAAGGCCGAGAAAGGAGACCGCCGTGGGCGTTGGGACGCCGTGCCGATGAAATGGAGAAGGAAGCGCCAGTAACGCAGTCGCCATCGCCGCCCTCCTTCGAATCCAGCCAGTCCAACGCGTCGCCAACCTCCGACTCCGACGACCAGGAATCTTCGTCCTCATCCTCTTCTTCAACATCATCTACTCCTGGAGCAACCGATGCCAGAGCGTTCTCCTGAAGCACCATGGCTCTGATCAGCGGCGGGTAGAAGACGAAGAACTGAAAACCCTAAAAAACAAGAAACATTATAAAAAAGAGTTAACTATCAATTTTTTTATAGTAGTTAACTATCATTTTTTACTTTGCATAAATATTTTTTAATTTAATCTTTGTTTTGTTCATGTAGGTTTTTTAAATTCTGTATAGTCATTTTTATTTAATATAACTATTTTTTTATATAAATAAATTTTTTTAATATAAATTTATTGCTAAGTAAAAAATTATATGATAATTTATGATATGCTCAATCTGAATATGACTCAAAAATTTTGAATTAAACATAATTCAATTAAATAAAATTTGAATTATTTATTTATAAATTAAAGTTACGTGGTGCTGCTTTCAGGTTTTAAAATCTTTATTCTATTTTTATTATTTTTTAAAATTAAAATTATGAGATATTTTTTAGTTTAATGAAAAAAAAATTATTTAAAAATTAAAGAATTTTAAATTTAAATCACGTTATTATGATAATTTTTATGTAAAGTAAAAATAATAATATTATTAAAGAGTGAAATAAAAAAAATTAAAGTTATTTTTAAGTGTAATATAAAAGGAAAGGAGGACTATTTTGATAAAGATCTGAAGTATATATACTGGCCGGTAATTTATCCCTACATGCTTTCTGGCAGTTCTGACCTTCTGATAGCTCTTTCTGTCCTCTTTCCCCCTTGCGATCACCGACGATTGGATTGGCAGAAGCGAACGAGTCTGCGGGAGGCGGCCATGGGGAATGACGTCGAGCCGGCGAAGCTTCTTCTCCCTTTTCTGCAGAGGGCCGATGAGCTTCAGAAACACGAGCCACTCGTCGCTTACTACTGTAACGAAATAGCGAAACTCCGACCGTCAATTTCTGTTCTTCACCCCCTCTGTTTTCAATTTTTATTGAAGCTTTGTCATGCGATCGTATTCTTCCAGGTCGATTGTATGCGATGGAGAGAGGGCTGAAGATCCCTCAGAAGGAACGCACAAAAACCACCAACGCTCTCCTTGTCTCCCTGATGAATCAACTCGAGAAGGTAGGGTTTCGATGAACTTGCCGTTTTTTATGTTGTGTTTTGATTGTTTGATATGCTGTTTCTTTTGTTTTCTGCCTCCTGGCGCGTTTAAGTATTTTGTCTAGTTGTGAAATATCTTCAGTTGGACTGTTTACTTATTTATGGTGTATCCCTTGGGGTTTGTTGTCTAAATGCGGTTGTTTCATCGATCTCTGCAAGATAAGCTGTGTTGAGAGCACTGCTATGTATTTTGACTACATCATACAAGCGGCTTGAAGTAGTTTAACTTGAAATTATAAGCTACCTATACAAAATTTATTGTCAAACACCTTTTCGGACTCAAAATGCTTAAATTTTTAAAGTTAAGCCTCTCAAATTGGAATTGAAGATTTAAGCACCTATCTGGAATGGGGCTTTGTTAAGTTATTTATAGATAATACTAGATTAATTGGTTTAGATAAAAAAAAATGTTTGGTTGGTAACTGGGTTAGGAAAATTGCATGAAACTCTCATTTGACTAGGTTAAATACGTTAACCCCGCTTAACATAGATAACCCTGGCCAGTGAATCAGGCCCTAAAGAGCCTTCAGCTATTTAAATTTAAGCCACCTCCTGGCAACCCAAATGCAAAGTAGCTTAACTTATTTGTAAGGTCGTGATGGAAATAACTTATTGAAATATCAATTTAAGTTGCTTACAATTTAGTTGTCTAGCAGATGGCTTAGACTTAGCATCTTAATGATCTTGAAGGTACTCAAGTTAAATTTGTAAGCCTTAAATTTAACAAGATAAGCTACATAAGGCTAAAAAAGCATTTGACAATATATTTTACTTAAGCAATTTAAAATTTCAATTAAACTTTTTAAACAACTTAAATAGTGTAGTCGAACACAATAGTCTAAACTATATTGAAACACAGAAGTTTCCCCAAATTAATTAATAATTGATGTGATATGCTTCACTTTGAAGTATTAGGAGAGATAATTGTATGTCTGTGGGTATATTGACTGAGAAAAATGTTGTGCTGTTAACAGGGAATGCCAATAGCAGACTCTCAATATGGTGTTAAATTTTTTTTTAGTCTTATCATGGATTAACGTTCAGCAATTACTTGATATGCTTAATTCAGGTGTTTGATTTGTGCAGTTTTCTTTTGAGTAGTTCTAGTACTGTTGAATAATTATTCATGCCATTTCCTGTCCATGTTATTTGATGCTTCAAAGTGATCTTGGGAGCTGTATTATTGTTAATGAAGAATCTAATTCAGCTGTTAATACTTTAGTTTAATTTTCTATCATGTTGTCGTGGTTAACACCAATAATCTCATACAATTTTCTAGTTCAGGTGATGGCCAGTTGGTAGGATTTATGGTGACTGTCTAAGGACAGTGTTGATAGGGATTTATGGTGACTGTCTAAGGATAGGATTTATGTGCTTTATTCCCTAAATCCACTAAGGTATTATGGTCTCAAAGGTCCTTTCAAATCTTAATGAGAAGAAGTTCTAAGAGGGGCAAAATTGGACGTCAAGGGTTAAAATTCTAGATTTTTGAAGTTTGATTTATGAGATGAGACAAAGCAAGCTAGTGTTAGCTCAAACTCAAAATTTTTGATTCCTTCTCAGCTCAGACTTAAAATAATTTCAAGTTGAGCTAGTTCGACTAGAAGTTGTTTGACATCGAGCCGACTTCAATTGGTTATATTTGCGTATTTTTTTAATATATATATATATAATGTATAAAAATATAAAAGTATACATATATAAATATAAACATATTTATATTTATATAATAATTTGTTTTGAGCCAATTTAGGTGTATATTGAGCGAACCAACTCTGACTCGAAGCTCAACTCGAATTCCTTTAAGTTGACCCAAATTCATGCTTTTCGAGCGACTTCGAGCTTCAAATTATTTTTAAGAGTGATCATTTTACAATTTTTATTTCTCAAATAAAACCTAAGAACACAGTGAGGTATTGGAAGATGAATTTTAGATAATAACAATGCAAGAAGATTTAAATCAATTTGGTAGGATTTATTTTCTCCTAAAAAATTGATTTTTTTGCCTTAAACATGTAGGAATGAGCTTGCAAATACGACCAACAATTAAAAAGGTCAAATAACATATGTAAAATAATTCAAGGATAAAATTTATTTTGCTTCAATTAACCTAAACATAGATCTATAACCAATCGCATACATAGTAGGAATTCACGAGGAAATCATATCTTGCTTGATAAAATCCAATGAAATTCAAACATCTCAAAGGATAGGACTCAAGGAAACAAGAATCAAGTTTCAACACTTAAGAATGGGAATTATACAAAGAAACACCACAACTATAAGGCCCTGTTTGGCAATGGGCTAAAAATCATGGCTAAAATTAGCCATGGCCAAAATCTTAAATTTATTTTAAAAAAACTTAAAAAATTATTTTATATCTCATCTCACACAAATTCTAACATTAAACAATCACTTTATTTCACATCAAACACAATTCTCAATAAATCATTCAATTTTATTTCATATCCTACACAATTTTTAATATAATCAACTTACTTTATTTCATATCATACACATTTTTCAAAAATAGCTAAAAATTCCAACCAAATTTTTTTTTTCTTATTACCAAACAGAGCCTAAGGATTATTCAGAGGAATACTAGTTCTAGCCAACAGAGTGGAAATAAGGAATTCCGGAGAAATTAATCCTAAATCTAAAGTAGGTCTAAGCGTGAGGCAACTCCGACCACTTTCAAAAGAATGGAGAACACTACCTTTAGTTTTTCGATTGCTTACCTTGGCAAGCATATATATATATGTGTGTGTGTGTGTGTGTTTTTTCTTCTTTTTTAGTATCTAACTTATATAGTTTCTCAAAAGCCACATTTTTTAATATTCTTCTTTAGTATTTAAGACAAAAATTTATTGAATATTATTTCTCTTGGAAAATAAATATAGCTTTCGTAGCCCTATCATTTTCCATTGAAGTGGTTTGTCTATAATCTATCCCTAAAAATTTTTGGTTGAATGAAATATAAGTAGAATTGTCTAATCATATTTTAGTATCAATCTTGTTTTAGTTGTGATAGATTATCTTGCCTAGACACTTTTGAGCTTTTTTTTTGGCTTAGTGTTACTCTTGTAGAAACATTTACATTAAAGAATTGGATTGATAACATGAATTTGAGTCTATCTACATGCCAACTCAATGGAGTCGAGCTCTTTTTAAGTGAAGGAGAATGATGCTGATTCAAATGCCTAAAAAGAATTTGGTTATTTTGCTATTGGTTTGATAGCTTGTTAGACTTGAAATATTTTAATAAGTGATTTAGTATCTATTATTATTATTATTATTGTTTTATTAGTTTTAGTATTTTGAGGATCATGGAGAGTTAGTATCCTTATTATTATTAGTAATTATTATTATTATTTGCAATAAAAATATTATTATTATTATTTATTAATTTTTATTTCTCCAGTTAATTGGAACTCTATAGATAACCCTAATCTTTGTTTTAGTAGCTATGAATGAATTGAATAAATTTTTCTTCGAATTTCTCTCTTCTTCATTCCTCTTCCTCTCTGTTTCCTCCTTTTCTAGGATTCTCCCCTTCACTTTTATTGGCTTTATATTTAATTTGATACAAATATTTTCTGTCACTATCCCATGGAGTTGTAGGTTCAAAAAATTTATTTTGGTTAGAATGTGTGGTTAAGCAGTTATTTCGATTTGTTCTTGTTGCTTATTTTTACGAGTTAGGTGCTTACTTGAAAAGTCTGATCACTTTATCCTGTCATTGAAAATTTGTGATTTATAAAAAATGTGTTTGAAAGAGGAAGGCCATAAAAGACATGGCTTGAAATTGTAAGGAGTGATCGTACATATTTGGAGCTAAATGGAGATTTGTTATTTGATGGAGTGCAATAGAAACAAAGAATTCATGTAGCCGACCCCACCTAGTGGGAAAAAGGCTTGGTTTGTTGTTGTTGTGTTCGAACCGTCATCTTAACTGGCAATATCTCTATCGGACTGGTAAGTGATCTTGTGGTCTTTCAATGTATTTGTTCTCTTTACTCATTGAATAGTACATCCATCATTTTGGAATAATACATCTGTCAAAAAATATTATTCGTTTGCTACATCTATGTTTCATATGAAGTGAAATCATTGCATTAAAGTTTGTGACTATTACAGGATAAAAAATCACTTAAATTAGCATCTGAAGACCATTTATACTTGGAAGGATTTGCATCAAATGTCTTTGCAAAGGCAGACAAGCAAGATCGGGCTGGCCGAGCAGACTTGTATTCTTAGTCTCTTTTTTCTTAATAAATTAATTATATACTAATGTAGTAAGAACCTTTTGTTTTTTGACTTATGCTCAACGATCCATTTTTGACTCTATGATTCCAGGGCTACTGCTAAAACCTTTTATGCTGCCAGCATATTCTTTGAAATTTTGTATCAGTTTGGTGACATTACACCTGATGTAAGTTTCTGAATCACTTTTTTAATTTTTTTTGGCATTCACTTTCAAAATGTGTGAACTTATATGTGCTATGGTCAAGCAAGTTGACTTGTCTTTGATTCACAGATTGAGCAGAAATTAAAGTATGCAGTTTGGAAAGCAGCTGATATACGGAAAGCTTTGAAAGAAGGGAGAAAGCCAGAACCTGGACCTCCTGTTGAGGAGGATGATATTTTGAAGCCCTCTGCTTCTCCTAGCAGTGAAAACGTATGCTTTATTTTTCAACAATATAAAACTGGCAATAACATTTGCTTTTTTGGGTAAATTGTTGATGGACCTCAAGATTATGTGGTCATTGCTGTCTGGTCCATGTTCTTAAAAGTTGCACTTTAGTCCCCGAGTTATAGCTTATTATGCAGATAAGTTTAATTAGTCCTTTCGTCCAATTCTTTCCTGCAAATCACAATGTTATCCTTCTTATATCATTCTGAAATTATGTTAATATAGAATTTAAAATTAAAAAAGCACCATTTTTAGTTTTAAAATTGTAAAACATTTATAATAATTCTATGAGAGTAATACAGTAATTTCACATGCTATTTATTGGGAAACAAATGGTTGGAAGGACTATACCTCAAAGACTCGAGTGTAACTTTTCAAAAAAAAAAGTGAAATCAGACTGTAATGGCTATCCAAACTTACGTTACAATTCTGAACATTCATATTTGGATTATTGTAAAAAAGAAAAAATTGTTTAATATTAAAGGGAATGATAGATTTTAGATTTATATTTGTCTTTATGTGTTTGAATTTTGAGAATTATAGAGAGTTAGTTAGTACCTTTTATGATTATTAATAATTATCCTCTTTTTTAGTTTATGTTTTTATTTTCTTTAGTTACTCGGATTGAAACTCTCTGTATAAGCTTTTTGTATTTGTAATGAGTAGCATCTTTGGATGATTAAATAAACATGTTAATGCGAGACAATGCTCTGATACCAAAATTGATGTGAGTCGACAAGATTAGAGTTGAGAAAAGAGGAAGGAGATTTAGAGAATACAAGATAATTAAGGTTTAAAGAATTCTTACTTAAGGTTCTCTGCCCCTTCCTTCTGGGATATCAATCTCGGGATCCCTAAACTACTCCATCCCAAGGTCAATTGCACGCAAAATTTTTTTCCATTAATCAAAGGTCTTCTTAAATGTTGAAATAATTTTATGTATAGAAGGATTAATCTCATCCTAAAATAGAGATAGACTTATGAGGCTAAATAAATCCATAAATTGAAAATAAAATAAATAAAACAGATTTATATATTTAAATTCATAACAAACTTTCTAAATAATAAAATAAAAAGTAGAGATAATCTTTGTCAATCTTTATTTATTCATATCCTTCTAGATTGTGGTCTGATTTGGACTATTTATTACCTTGATGCTCCCATCACATGTTCTTAACTTCTACTTGTTCTTCTAGTCTTCTTTTTTTTCTAGTTTTCTATTGTCTCCCACTTCCCCTTCTACATCAATTTGGTATGTGAATTGAATCGAAGCATTTCGTATAGTTTGCATATAGCTGATTCAATTCCTTATGCTTGTTTTGCTTTCAAGTTGTGCTACACTGAATCTCCATGCTTTTCTCCGCCATTAAGAACCTTCCCCCTAACAAGTGTACAATCTATGATAGCTTCTCTCACTCGAAATCGTTGAGCTATGGATGACTACTCTTTTATAGAGATTGTGCATTCTTTTTCGATATTCAATTATCTTGCTTCTGCCGCTCATCTGCATGAAGCTAGGGGAAGCTTAGATAGAGACAACAGTTTACCCTTCTGTAGTCGTTCGCCCTTTGCATCTTTGGTGGATTTCTTACTATGTGCCATGCATTAGATCCTACTTCTGTCTCACTCAAATCTTCAGTTTTGCATGGATCCCATCATGTCTGAAATGATTCACAAACATGTGTTGTATTTGTAGTCTCCTATATCATCTCTGTCACACAACCAAATCTTTTGTAGGTTCTCACTAGCCAACTTAGGGTTGTCATCAAGTTGATTTCGAGCGAGTCAAGCTAAACATGAAGTTGAATTTTTCAATTTAGGTTTGATTGTGATTCAAGTTGATTATTGTTTTTTTTTTATTTCAAGTTAAATTAAACAATAACAATAAACTAAGCCTTTATCCCGCTAGGTGGGTTGGCTACATGAAACCTTTGTTTCCATTGCACTCTATCAAATAACAAATCCTCATTTAGCTCCAAATATATAAGATCATTTTTTATCGTTTCTTGCTGTGTTTCTTTTGACTTTTCTCTTCTTTTTTTATATGGGAAAGATCCAATAATCCAACTTTTCTTACTAGAGATATTATTGGCCTACAACTTGTACGTCCAAATCATCTAAGTTGATTTTCTCTGAGTCTATTTTTAATTGAGACCAATCAATCTTCTCGCAAATATACTTATTTCTCATTTTTTCTTTCACGTATACCCGCCCACTACCTTAGCATCCTCATTTCTGTGACATTTATCTTATTTGTGTGTTTTTGCTTTGTAGGCTAGCATTATATAACGCTGGCCTTATAAAGTATTTTATAAAATTTTCTTTTAATTTTGAGAAAATTTTTTCTGTCTCACAATATTTCATATGTATTCCTCCACATTATCCATCTTAGATTCTGCAAATAACATTATCTATTTCGCTGTTATTCCATATGATTAATCCAAAATATCTAAATCACTTGTTATTCCTGATAACTAGATCATCAATTGTTATCTCCCCGTTACAAGTGCTTTTATCTTGATTAAATTTATACTTCATATATTTGATTTTTGATATACTAAGACGAAGACCTTTAGATGTTTTCAAGTTAAATTGTACTTAATTGTAATCCATATTTTTTATTTTAAATATTCATTGATTCATATTATATATATTAAGATATGATATAATAAATTCATTTGTGTATTATATGTGTTTATACTTTAATATCTTTGTATTAACTATCATATCATATTTATACAAATAAAATATCGTAAAATTACTTTGAAAAATTCTAAATATGTATGTTTGTACACATATTGATTCCATTAAGAGTTGAATCAATTTCATTTTTAAGTAAGTTGGCTTTAATATACAAGAAAATCGAGTTAAAATATGTGAGTTTTGATCGGGTTTCGAACAAAATTGTCGTCCTAAGACAACTGCACTGTTTAGATTGCAATTGCATGAATTAGTTTTCGCTTGGTTCAATTTCTAGATTAGACAAAGAATTTGGTTCAGAGTATATTTGGTTTTACCAAAGAGTAAAGCTTTCTTCCAGTTGAAAATTTCATTTGCTAATTCAATTATTTGCTTGCAGTCCATATTATTCAAAAAAGTTGTACAAAATGAACACCCTAGACAAAATTTACATTTTGGAGGGAGTTCTGTCATGTGTATGACAGAAACAAGTTGTATGGTCATCTGCTTCTGAAATTCGATGTGAAAGGTATTGCAACTATTATACAACGAACTAAACCCAGGATAGCCGTTGAAATCAAAGATCTTTCTTTTTTTTTAATACCTTTAAACAATACAATTTCCTCCCACCCCACTCAAGAATTGCGGTGAAGTTGCTTCAAATTTGAGATGTCTTGATTCCAGGGCATGACGCCTCCCCATTTGGCTGCCGAAGCACCAGCTTTTGCAGGTTGGGTGTGTGATTGTATTCTAGATTTAGTTCTGAACTTGGTCTGGATGTGAGGTTGTACCATATTTTGAATGGTAGTTAATCAAATAAGAGATGTTCCACGTGCTGGTATATGATGGGTCCACTGAATTTGTACTTGGATAGAGATGTTTTTTCCATTGTATTTTTTCCCTTTGGAAATGTGATTCGGAATAAAATGCTAGAAGCCAACGACCATCTTGGGAGCATCTTATGAACCTCTATCCGGTTCTTTTGGAAGTGGATTGTATCTCTCAGTAGTTCATGCTTTTGCGGAAAGTTTCTCTTTTTTGTAGATAATTATCAGAAATGTTATTTTGTTTGTTTTAAATATTTCAGTGCGTTATTATTTGAAGAGAGGCTACCATTAAAGTGAGTGTATAATAATATCTTGGTCAACGGAATAGTAAGAAGGGTAGGACAATAATAATAGAATAGTAATCTGTAAAGGTATATGATATAAGTTGTGAATTCAAATGGATTGCTTGTTCCTGGTTGTTCAGTAGCAATCCGCATTCAGGATTTATTATGTTTCAAGCTTTTCCTTGAGACATTGAAATTGTTTTTTGGCTTTCATATAGAAGATCTTCATAATTTTGAGTTAGCAGTTTGAATTGGATGTGACATTGAATGGTGAAGAAAGATTCATAATGTTGATTCCAAATAATTCAGGTGATACTGCAGTTGATGATGATGATCTATGCTTTACAAGTTGACTTCGATGAGAAACAGATGATGCATTTCTTTTAATTATTTACCTTGGTTTGGAGGGCGTGAATTGAGAAAAACTGGAGGAAGTTGACTTCTTAATTTTGACAGGTTCTTTGGCTTCAGTATTTTGATAAATTCTATACTTTCAGGTTCTGGATTCAAGCGAGGGCATCCCAACAAATTTTTCCAGCCATAAACCTTTCGACCAAACAGAACAGGTGGGTTCAAGTCCTACAAGCTTCATTAGTTACCTTGTGCATCTCATCTTTAACTGAAATGCTCTTAAATCATTTTTCATTCTTAGGATCTGGGTAGTAGTCAGAATTTCAACCACTCTTTAACTGATGTTCCGTCTCAATCTGTATGAATCATTGAACTTTTCTCAAATTTCCTTTCAAATTATTGTTTCAATGTTGTTATTTCTCGGCATAGATTGCTGCAAAGATTACCACCTTCTCTTCATTTTTTCGTTCTGATCATTTACTACTACCAATGAAGTTTTAGGAAGAATCCTGATTGTCTTTCTACTCTTGTTCTGTTAATACAGGGGGAGGGCGAGAGGTTCAACTACTCTGGTGCCAAGGCTGCATCTCAGCCTGCAGTTGAGCTCAATCCACATCTTAGTGTAGCTCATAGTACTGCAACATTGCATAATCCATCTCAGTTTATGCCTAAGGTGATTCCTCAATACTACCTTCAACTCCAGCATCTTAGGAATATATAATAGTAAGCACAGGATGTGTTATTATGGAAGAGGGAGTGATTTTTAAGAGAAATAATGCAGAAGAAAAAGGGATAACTACAAATGCCCACCTCAAAGGTTCCCTTATTACTCATTCAACTCCCAAAAATAATTAGTTACGTCTATCATCCCCATCTTTGGTGAATAATCATAATTTACTCCCTAGTCGGAGTAAAATATGCAATTAATACTTCTTTGGGATTGATAGATATAAAGTTTTGAGAGTGAATTGTAGTTATTCATCAAATGGGATGACACATGTAAATATTCAGCTTTGCGGATTAAATGAATAAAAGGGACAACTTTGAGGATAACATGTAAAACACAAATGACCTGCTTATACTCTGATTAATGCATACTGCAGCGTTAAGAAACTGTGGTGGGAGAAAAGGAATCCTTGTTTTCAACTTCATGTTACTTTTGCCGTCACCTTTTGTTTTTTAGAACTCCAAATTGCACTGTTGTTTTTATATAATTTATATCATTTTATCATCAGCATCCAGGTGAAAACAATAATTTCAACCACTCTGGAGCCAATGATCTTTCAGCTCAGCCTGACCACTTCAATCCACATTATTCCCACCTTAGCACTTCACCATCTTCTTACCATAACACAGATTATTCTTCCACCACTGATCACAAGCAGTTTCCTCCAGCGTTCTCGCAGAGCTACATACCTTCATATTCACCTGAGAATCAGAATCTGCCCTATTCTTATCCTAATTTCCAGTCCTACCCAAGCTTTCAAGAAAGCTCTTTCCCATCTGCACCGACTCACCAGCCTTCATACTACCATCATTCCGATCCTTCATTTTCCCACGAATCATCTCTCTCAGGTTATCCTGCTACTGCACAACACAGTTTACCCAGTATCAATGGCGACAATGCTGGTTCATCGTCTTCACCTGCTGCTAGTTATAAATATGATGGCGGTTATCAGCCGCCAGCAGAGAAGATTGCAGAGGCTCACAAGGCAGCTAGGTTTGCCGTTGGCGCACTTGCATTCGATGACGTGGCTGTTGCCGTGGAGTATCTTCGGCAATCTCTTGAGCTCCTGACAAATTCTTCTGGCTGAGCTCATTGAATGCTTCTTCTTGATGGTATTATCTCTGATACTTTGTATAGTTCATTTGGTGGTTTGGGCATGGTTTAAGACTTGAGAGAGAGCATATCAACATGTTAGATGAGTTTATTAAGTAGCCAATTTTCTGTGGCTGGATTTACTGGTAACATTTTGCTTGATAATTTTGTTACTGTAGGCAAACCTTGTTTGATGGTAATTGGTAAATATGTAAAGTGATTAATTTAATGTGATGTGAATGAGGTGTCATTTGAAAGAAACACTTGCCAATAAATTGAAATGTTGTGTTCTTAAATCTAATATTAGCAGTTAAATATGTAATATACGGAATTATACATCGAATCAACTTTTTTCTATTGAGATTGAAAAAGCCATCATTTAATTGAAATTCTGTCATCATTTCTCATTCGATTTAGGGGGCGTTTGGTTCAACATTATCTAAATGTAAATGTTATTCATCAATGAATATTTGTTTGGTTTAATGTTATGATATTAGAAAATATCAATGCTATCCAAATTATTTTTATTTAGTTGAAAGTTATTGATATTATAATAATAAATTGACGGTGTTATTTTGAAATATCACTTGATTTGAGGTGACATTTAAATGTCAGTGTGTAATGACATTTTTGTAATTAATTATAATGTTATTTAAAGATGTCATTAAACCAAACAATTACTTTCTAAAAATAATATAACATAACATTGAGATAATATTGAACCAAACGTTCCCTTAATGTCATCATTTTGATGAGATTTTTATTTAATGAAATGAGAAATTACATATGTAGTGAAATGTACTGAGAATCAGGCATATTTCAGTCATCTCATTTTGATCAAATGGTCATATTCAATTATCTCATTATGATCTTTCTATCAAAAAAAAAAACTTTTTTTCTCTCATTATGATCAAATGTTCTGTAATCTATGATTCATGTAAGGGTTTTTTTTTTAAAATTTTGATAAATGATTCATATAAGGATGCTGGCATGTGTATAAAACTAAGATGTTAATTCGTATTTTACCGCATTTTTCTGTTTGTTTATGTAGCTTAATTTGAACCTGACTTAAAATTAATGTCATATATCGTATAACGCATAATTTTGATGTCAAATTAATAATTTTTTCAAATTCATACAAATTTTAATATTTAAATTAATCTTGTTTTATGTTTTATATTTAAAATTTGTTTTATTTTATGTATGACCCACATTCAAAAATAAAATTAAATTCATTTTAAATGTTCCATAAATTCCTGAACAAAAATCACTCTTAAAATTCAACTTTAATATGTTAAGAGTAATTGATTAACTTTAACCAAAATAAAGCTTGAAATATTTTTGTTACTATTTATTTTACATTTAGTACAATTTTTTTCATATTTAATATTTATTTTAATAAAAAATATTTTTTATTTTTTCGACGATCATAATAAATTCATTACACTAAAATATATTTTTCTTTAATCTAGCTCTTAAAACAGTTTTTAATTTTATCACGCTACGTTTGGGAAAGCTTTTTGGTATTAAGAAGTGCTTTTTTATATAGCTAAAATATAAAAATTGTGTTTGGTAAAATAGCTATTTAACTGTTTTCAGTTATCAAAAACTAAAAAACAGCTGTAGAGAAAAACAAAAAAAAAAACTTTTTGGAAAATTGATTGTGATCTAATTAATTATGATCAAAAATGTCCTTAACATTATTTATCTCTAACCGAACGCATCTTGCTAATCTTTCCCGTCGTTAACCAAATATATAATTGACATAATTTTCATATTTTTTTATAAAAATATATTAAATGATATTATTAATATAGTAAAATAAAAATATACATATTTATGTAGATATAACATAAAATAAATAAAATTTATTTTAAAAAATTATAAATAATATACAAATAAACTATAAAATAATATAAAATATATTATAAAATTAATGACACGTAAATTTAATTATTTAATAGAATGAATTAATTATTATATATTTATAGAATATATATAATAAAAAATATTTAAATTATGTCTAATTTAGTCAAAAATAAAAATATTTTAAACAGCACAACAGTTTAACCAAATAATTCTACTTTTGATGACAACTTTTAACAGTAGTTTACCAAACGTATAAAACAACTTTATTCAACAGCACTTTTTTATACAGCTATATAGTACAGCACTTTTTTATACATATAGCACTTTTTTGTACAGCTATACAGTACAACACTTTTTTATACAGCACAGCAATGCCAAACATAACCTCAATCACCATTGGACTTCTACATCTCTTACTTTTTTTTGCCTAAGGATTTCTTTTTCGAAATTTTCTTTTTTTTTTATTTACAAAGGATTTCAGTTGCCAGTTATTCATGATTTTAACTTTAGAGAATGCTCTTATTATAAAACAAATTTAGACGACACTCAAAATAAACTTTAAATTTTTTTAGATGTAATTCCACGTAGTCCCTAATATTTGTCTAATTTATCATAAAAATTCACAAACATCAAAACATGTCATCCAGGTCCACAATAATTACTATATAATTCACCGAGGCTTAAATTGTTTTTAAAAAACTTCTAATCAAATCTAACATAACATTTTCTGTTTAAAATACCGTTATTTCATCAAAAAATTAAATTAAATATTTCTTCAATTATGATTTTACCTCTCACGTGCAGTGCGTCCGCGCACAGGTCACCTGCACGCGGCCTCGAGCGCTGGCGCCCGCCGCATTCTCACACGGGTCGCCGCAATGCGCCTCAGTGTGCCGCCTTGCGCGCGGGCGGACGGTGCGGATGGCTGACACCGCACAGCCGCAATGCGCCGCCGCGCGGGGGTTGCCGCAGCGCGAGGCTCGGCGCAGACACTCTGCGCGCAGGGTTTGCCGCAGCGTGCGGCCCCGCACGTCGGCGCCCTACTCACAGGCGTTCGCATGCGACTTAGCACGCGTGCTGTCTTGAGCATCGACGTCCAAGCGAGGGTCATCGTAGCACGCGGTCTCGAGCATCGGTGTCTGCACGGGGGCGGCCTGCTGGCAACCATGCGCTCCGACATGCGATCGCAAACAGCTGCAGCGTGCCCGCGCGCGGGCTACCTGTGCGAGGCCTCATGAACAGGGCGTCCGCGAGGGGGCGACACGCAAGGCATCTGCGCTCCAGCGTCCCCGCGCACTGCAGCCAGCTTGAGCGCAGGCGACGGCCTCAATGGCATATTTAGAAAATTAATAGATTAAAGAAAAATATTTTGTCATTTTTACAATATATAACAAATTCTGTCGCGGAGGAACCACAAAGTCCCATGTAATATTTTGTGGATTTTTGTGTCCAAATAAACAAATATCAAAAGCCTAAATGAAATTACCCCTTTTTTTTAATATACTTTCTTGTTCAATTATCAAAATGAATTTGATCTCAATGAACAAAGTGAAGGAAAGGATCTAATTAACAGAATTTTAATTGCATACACTACACTATTGTACACTTGATTTATTTCCTTTTACACGTACCTTATATAGCTTATACCTCGCACCATTCATGCAATGATAATCCCTCTTATTTCTCACCTTACACGTTAACAAACAACACTTAATAGCTTACTAGCTTCTAATTCTGATGCCGAAAAATCATAGTGCAAGTAAGCAACAACACAAAAGTGATCTTCGCGTATTTTTCTCGAAAACCACGGCACCACAGCAAGGAATATGTAAGGCATATGACTAGAAGGTGATTCAAAGAAGATGTTATAACTGATTTAGCGAAAATGAAACCGACACGAGCAAGGAAAAGCCAACTTAGAGCAAACTGGGACCAAGACCAAGCTGCATACCCCAGATCATTACATCTCAACCTTTTTTTTTTATAATTATAAAGTTATATATAATGAAATATAGTGTGCTATTGATTACTCGGCTCATCTAACAACATTCCTCGTGATTTTCGTACAATTGAGAATTCGACTTGATAAACCTTTTCGTGTTTTTTGTTTTACTATACATGGGCCTAGTCTACATCTAGAGTTTCAAAAAATAAAAATAAAAAACACCATAGTGCAAACTATTAATGTAATTCTAATATGCAACTTGATGAAGCCTCCAACGTGAATGAAATTGCCACAATTACCTGGGGCCAATCACGATGCCAGCCAAAATGACACCGCAAAAACATATAAAAAGAATCCATCTTCCCTTCCTGATGAACACGAAGAATTCCGGCCTTTTTCCCTGTAGCCAAATACAAGCATTCTCATCACTACTTAAAAGAAACTGCACTAAGCTCATATTATGTTCTCTAGCAGCTTTTCAACTTCAAGCATTTAACCTCATTTAAAAAAAAAAGGATCAGTATCAGCATTTATCACTGTAAATATTATTCCCAAAGCTGATTCTGATGTATCTCTAAAATTTAGGTATTCTCCTGGAGTGTGTCTATCAAGCCTAACAAGGCTCCTTAAATTGCGAAATTATCACATTTTTGAAAATTCATACTACAGACTTCTATGTGATACTCTCTTCGAAAAAAGATTCGTTAAGTGTGCTCAAGATTAATTTAGTAAGACCGCCTCGTGGCTACATAACACGACATAGTGACTGGATACTATAAAAAACTCGATATAAAGTATAAACAGACAATCATTTTTTCTGATTTAGAATTGCCATACAAGTTTTAAACACATACTGCTACTTCAGCCAAAGCAACAAAGTATAACAGACATCAGGAGCTTTCAAAAATACCTGAGAACATGAAGATACCGCAAGGAGATGGAAGAGTTGCTCGGACTATCAGAATTCCTACAAGTAAAGCAGCCATTGTTCTTCACCATGCCTTCACTAACAAAGTGAAGCATAAAGACAGGCTCAACATATGTCAGGAAATATGAGCAGATCTATATTTCAAGGCAAAATGCATGATTAGTAATGGGCGTTCAATGCATATCCTCAACTAACAGATAAAGAGAAGAATTAATTTAATCGTAAAGTTATCAACAACAATCTCATCATTAAATCCTGGGGTAGAAGAATCCAGCTGCAAACCTCATCCAGAAAAGACATGCACAATTTATAGGGGTAAGACGAGCTGCAAGAAGTAGGATTTCAATTATAAGAAGTAACATGAACTTCTAGAGTGCAAATTGCATAATAAACACACAAGTTTGCTGCAAACCTTTCTAAAATGCCTCCAGGATAAACTGGAACCTGTGGCCATGAAGCCCATGAGAATAAACCAAAGAACATAGATAAGTTTAAGTATCAAGAAACCAGACTTTATAGATCCTAACACAATAGCATAGTCACAAATAATATCTCTTATAACAAAAAGAGAGTAAAGGCAACAATAACCAGGAAACTGATACATGCCATCCAAATGTTTTAACTACAGCCAACTTGGTCCATCATGGACTCCAGAACAGAACTTCACATTTATCAGAACCAGACAGGAGAATCTGCAGTCAGAACCACCGTATCTCGTCAGTTAAATATGAATAGGTCATAGTACAAGATCAAAGTGATAAATTGCAAAGCACAGCATAATACTATATTGATATGCACCAAATTAGATGCAAGAATACTCTGTAATGACCTTTTATTATCAAAATGAAGCAGAGTTTATCTCTTTCTTCCACCACGCTCCCTCAAAGCCAGTGACAAGGTTTCACCAGAAGTAATATTGTAATATGCAAGCGTCAGATTGTCCTTCAGAAAACCAGCTCGTCCACTCAGTTTTTGCTTATTAGCTGGTAACTGAATCTCTCCAGCAATCTTCTCCTTAAGGCTGCTAACAGTCTCAGATAGTGACTGAACAGCAATCTCCAAAACCTGACCTTTCAAATTTCCTTCATCAACATTAGGAACAGAGACAGAAATGCGAACAAGACCCTGCAAATTCAAGGATTTATCAGGTAGTCACACTAGATGACAACAATCTGAAACAAGTAACACGACAAAAAATGATGTTTTGTAAACAGGAAATTACCGGATGCTGTGCAAGGAACTGCTCCTCCGGGATGAGTGAAGTATCATCCATCCTTGCTCTCTTGGGCTCCGGCTCATCAGGCAGAGGAGGTGGGGCTTCCTCAGGTGGTGGAGGCGGTATTCCTTGAGGAAGGGGAGGAACCATTGGCATGTTTGGTGGCGGTGGAACAGGCATTGGGGCAAAAGGTCGAGGACCACCTAAAGGAGTGAACTGAGATCCTGGTGGAGGTGGCACAGGCATATTTGGAGGATTCACTGAGATGGGCTGGGGTATATGTGATCTGCTAATCATCAGAGACTGCGGAATAGATGTGATTGGCATAGGTGGAGGTGGTGGTCTAAGGGGAGGGATCAACGATACAACAGAAGGTCTTGGTGGTGGAGGAACAACCCCCATATTGCTGGCAGGAACAGAATAAGGGGCTGAAACATTTGAAGGAAACCTAGGGAGATTCACAGCTAATCCCGGTGGAGGAAGAGGACGAATCACTGGAGCACCAGGTTTTGGTGGAGGAGCAGGACCTGGAAGAGTCCTCCCATCGATAATAATAGAATCTGGTTGGTCTTCGCTAGAGAGACTCTGAGAAAGCGCCTGATTAGCAGTTCGCCCAATGCTCCCTGTATGTCCATCCCATATGATTTGTTTTGGTTGCTCATCTTTCTTCTTCTCAATTTCCGCTTTGACTGCATTTGACACCTCTTCCTCTGTTGTTCCAAATATATCAGGACGCGTTCGTGCAAGACCCACAATGTTACGGGAGATCTCGTCATCTGCAGCAAGAGTTGTCTCCTTGATCTTTGCCATCATCCTCTCCTTTTGCTCCTTGTATTTTGGATCTATGAGTGATATACGCATGTGCTCAGCCATCTCATTAATAGGAATCAATTCTCCAGTAATTGGTGATACAACAAACTTATTGGGGTCCCTTTCAGCAGGAATCCTATCCTCAGGACGCTTCCAGTTTTTGACAATCCTCATTGGAGGCTCAGGTTCATCTGTTGGAACCTTTGTTTCACCCTTTTTCTCTTCCACAGGACCATTGCTATCTATTCTAGCCACCCTCATGCCTTCCTCTACAAGTTGCATCTCTTCTTCATCCATCTCCATCTCCACCTCCTTGGCAGGTTCAACACTTTCCACTGCACCTTCCTCATCCAAAGCAGAGATCTTGCTCCTCCTGATAACCTCCTCAAGCGTCAAAGGCATTGGAAGCTCCTCATCCTCATCATCTGCAAACTCAATAGTCTCCACCACAACAAAATCATGCCAATCAATCATTGCCATCTGCACCCTCTCCTGCTCAATCTCATCCTCAGCCTTCTGCCTTGCCTGTTCCTGCGACCTCTCCCACTCCAGGCGGTGCAAGCAACGCTCCAGAACAGTAGTCATATCACTAACAGTATTGTGCAGCTTATCAGAAATCCCTTTAGGAGGCATCAAAACTTTCGAGTAGGCATCAGCTAAAGCAGTAAAGAAGGTGAACATGCTATGAGTGGGTTTCAGGAAATGAAACTGCGAGTTACTGATTTCACGGCTTGTCAGGCTTGTCAAGAATGACTTCCCATTCCGAGCAACAAACTGTGCGGTGAGCTTTATGATATCCATCTCCTCCCCAGTGATACCTTCGGGGAGACGCACAGTGTATTGCTCTGCTTCAGGTGGGTCCAGAACTTTCCTGGGGAGGATCCGGAACTGGGCGGAAGGATCTGCTGGCTTGGTAGCAGTATCATCCGAGGCTACATGAGCCGCTGCGGCAGATGGAGCAGCGGCAGAAGCGGACTCCTCTGGCTGAGATGAGTCCGCAGATGGCTGCTGGGAGGATTGGAGTTGGGTCCGATGCTCAGAGACACGGTGCTGGTAGTAGGCATGGTAAGGATCTGACTGAATCAAGAAATTAAATTTCGCGTTACCAGCTTCGTTCGCAAGGATGCGCCGCTCGAATTCAGGGCCGTTCTTAGCGACAAAAGATGCTGTCTTCTCAATGATCATACGGATGTCTGGCGGTGGATGGATGATCCCGATCGTCCGCGTGTGCGTCGCCACCGAAGCCGCCGGTGGCGGGGGTGGCGCCGAGACGGATTTCCTCTTGTCCGCGTCCTGCATCTGTTCATCCTTGGAATAGTCGGCAACCTGCGCCGGAGGAATCGGACCAAGGTCGCCATCGGCAGGCGGGGCCGGAAGGGTAAGTATCCGGTCTATCATTTCTGCCACTTAAAATGAAGGCCAGAGAGTGCCAAGGAGGCAGAGATGAAGATGAATAGGACGAACCAGAGCTACAGCCGTCTCGATTCTGAGATCGGCTTCAACCTCGAGAAAGGTTAAACGGCAGAGAAGCTAGGGTTTTGAAGAACCCTAGCTTGAAATGATGTCGGAAAGCAGATAATCGGGGCCCGGTACAAATGGTTTGCGCGTTGGACGAAACGGTGGTATGCTGTTATATATATATATAACAATTGCATTCAGGTCCCTGACATCTGTATATAATATTACACAGATTAAAGTTTTGAAATTTTTAACCATTTATATCAATAAGATTTGTTATTATTTTTAATGTAATTTTAATTAATAACTGTTTTTTTTTCTCTCTCTCTTTTTTTTCCTACTCTTTCTCTCATCTCACAAAAGAAAAGAAGGGTGTTGCAGCTGTCACTTTTCCTTCGTACTCTTTCCTCTTTCTTTTCTCTCATTTTTGAGTCTCTTCTATTCTCATAGGTGAGCAAGAGAAGGAGACAAGCTACCCGCTTTTTTCCTTTTTCTCAAGAGAGCAAATAGATAACTGCCTCTTTAGTCTCATGTTAAAAAGTAAGATATAATAAATTTATACAAAGTGTTTAGCATAAATTCAGATACTAAATGTGTGACATCCCGAATTTGATTGAAAATTTAAAATTTAAAACTATTTTGGACCTAAAAAGAATAATTTTAGATTTAAAAATAATAATATTTGATTTATTTATAAGAGTAACCAAAATGCAATTGTTCCATTAATCAGATAGGATCGTAAGAACAGTGCCGTGGGAATCGCCTTCGCTCCGGCCTTTTCCGCGTGTTGCCCGTGATTAAAGAGAGAAAATTCTCTCTCCCTCTCGATCTCTCGATTTTTCACCCGCGCCCCTCTGTCCGTCTGCTTTTTTGGCCGAGCCCAAGGGAGCCGCAGTAGCAGCTGCACCTGCAGCGCCGGCAGCCAGGAGGAAGAAGAAGGAGGAGGAGGAGGAGGAGAAGAAGGAGGAGAATGAAAAGAGAAGGAAAAAGGAAGAAAAGGAAATAAAGTGAGGAATTTTCAAGTTTGTTTAACGATATAATCGGTAGGTAACTCTTTCTTTAAAGTTGATGTTGAATTATTATTATTATTATATTGTGATTATAATTTAATGTTACGAGTATATGAAATTATGATATTATGCTATGTATTCTGTAATTGAACAAGAAAATGAGTGTGATTTAATTATCTGTGAGGTGATGTAATGCCGATGAATTTTTGTATACCAAAAACTGATGAGGGCGAAAAATTTTCTTATATACCGGGTGATGTCCTAAAATAGAATCACTGATGTGAGATGCGGCTTCTACTAAGACTTCTGGGATAACAAATTAACAGGAACTTTTGACAGACTTCTAGATAAAAAGATATGAGAATAATAGATCCATATCACTAAATAGAATAATATTATGATAAGATGAAATAAAATGAGTACAATGACATGAAAAATATTGATGATAATTTTAATATAAAGCATATTGTGTAAATTTGTTATATGTATAATTATTGAATATCACATAATACTATTTGTATCATTTTGTTATAATATCTGATCATGTTTGAATATTCATATTATGTTGGATATTGTTTTACTTACAAAGTTCGTATTAACAAATTTCTGTCATTTTTTGTGGCAAGTACCGCATAAGAAGGATTATGGGACATAGTGTGAGGTACTGTGGATTGCAACAGGAAATGAATGCTTAAAAAGTATATATTGCAAGTTGTATAAATGTTTTTAAGTCCGACGCTTCGATTGCTAGTGGCTCGGCTCAGTGTAAAGAGAGGGGTCAGGTACCGGCAGCCGGGACGTCACAAAATGAGAATCTTAAAATATTTCTATAATTTAAATACTAAAAACTTAAAATTATGAATTTATATTATAGTATGGCATAATGTGGTGGATTGAATTTCACCTATATATATATGTAATTAAAAATTAACTTATAATAATTCAGATATTTCCAAATTAACTCATATTTTTTGAAATTTTGAAGAATTTTTAAATGATATACCTCAATCTTTGATTCTAAATCTTTCTTAATTATAATCAGTCCAATTGCAAATCAACATTTAATTGATTGGATTCGATTTCAAAATCAGTATATTAAATTTGACAAATTCATAAAAATTAATTCTTATTATGTAATATTTACTTATTAATAATAATAATAATAAATAATTGAATGAATGTGTGTTATTTTAAAATTTTATTAATAAGTTTATAAATATTATTATTTTTAAATTTTTAAAATAATAATAATTTTGTTATTCAACATGTTCAATCATTGATTCACCATAAATCGGATTGTGAAAATATTAAATTTTTAGAATAAAAAAAATAAGAAATATGAAAAATTTAATTATAATTTTTTGTTATTTTTATAGAAGGATAATAATAAAGAAATATAATTATTCTTTAAAATATATAAATTATTTAAATTAATTTAAAAATAATAAATTATTCCAACTAATAAAAAAAGTAAAATTCTAAAAGAGAATTAAAATCATAGTTTTTTTTACAACTCTAAGAATTAAATTTAAAAATTTCTAAAAGTTTGAATCAATTTGTAATGCTCTCGTAATTTCAAGTAAAGATTAATTATTATCTTTTTAAGATAATTTATAAAGATTAGTCATTATCTTTTTTTAAGATAATTATTACTTATTTATTATTTTTTAATTTCTCTAAATTTGTTACCATTGGATATTGGAGTGCTATTTAATTTCTCCCGCCTATTCGCTCGCACGATCAAAGCCGATCTCACAACCCCAATTTATTACTAATCGCGACGCCTTAATTTTTCCCGTGAAACCCTAGCGTTCCTGAGAAGGTCGAAGCGGCTCTTCCGCCTCTGTTCCAGGCTTACAGTGCAGAGATGATGGGCCACCTGCCTGCCGATGGGATCATCCATCCGCCACTACACATCCGTTTGATCGTCGAGGACACAGCATCCTTCGTCGCCAAGCATGGCCCTGAATTCGAGCGGCAAATCGTTGAGATCAACGTCGGTAACCCCAAATTCAACTTTTTAATTGAGTCAGATCCTTACCATTACTACTATGAGGACCGTCTCTCTGAGCTCCAGTTAGATCCGTTTGCTCCAAGGCCTGTTCCGCCACCAGCCCACAGGCCAATGTGCCCTCCTCTTCCTCGAATGCCACCAACTCCTTCGCCTGAGGAAGCTCCACCTCTTCCTGATGAACTGGAGGCCCGGAGCCCAAGAGGGCATAAACTAATCATGCAACATTACAACATCCTTGAATCTCCAGTGTTGAAACCTTGAATTTGCTTTTGTTGACAAATTTGCTGAGTTTATTCTGTAGCTTGCAATCTAGATTTTAAGTTTGCTTCTTGTAATTGAAGCCCTGCTTTTTTGTCCTACAACAAGTTGAAGATTGCTGTAAATCCTTGAATTTGCAGGGTTGGGCTGTAAATCTTGAAGTTGTAATTTGTGGCAAATATCTCAGTTTATTATGCAGTTTGCAATTTAGAAGGTAATTTTGCTTCTTGTTATCGAAGTTCTGCTTTTTTGCAGCTCATGAGGCCTATGATGGGCTTCTTTTTTAGATTCGTTGAGCTTAGTTGGATTTTTTCATCTAAGCTTTTCTGATGAGACTGCTTATTATTAGTTTTTCATATTAAAAATAATTGAATATATAAAATAAAATAAATTTTTTATAATTTATTTACTAATTTTTTAAAATAGTGATCTTAGATAAAACGAAAATGATTCCGGCTAAACAGTCCTTTAGATTTGAGCTACCTCTGTTTGTTTAGCAGTTTAAAATTAATCTGATTTAATTTTAAACAATCATATCACATTACACATAAAATTTAATATTAAAAATTAATTTTATTCTACATCTTATTATATTTAAATAAATATTATAATTTTATATTAAATTTTCTAAAATTATAAAAATTATGAAGTGTTTCCTTAAATTTTATAAACCTTAATTACTCTTCATAAACATTTTTACTGGGAATAAAATATGCTCTAAGGAAATTTAGAATTATTAAATTTGAAATCTAACATTTAGGCTCTGTTTGGCAATGTGCAAAAAATCATGGCTAAAATTACCCATGGCCAAAATCTTAAATTTATTTTAAAAAAACTTAAAAAATTATTTTATATTTTATCTCACACAAATTCCAACATTAAACAATCACTTTATTTCACATCCAACACAATTCTCAATAAATCAATCAACTTTATTTCACATCATACACAATTTTTAATATAATCAACTTACTTTATTTCACATCATACACATTTTTCAAAAATGACTAAAAATTCTAACTACATCTTCTTTTTTTTCCTATTACCAAACAGAGCCTTAAGATGTGAAATTTCTAACTATGATTTAAGCAACTGTAAAATTTGAGTACAATATTGTGATAGTAATAAATAGAATATATAAAATATAATTTATAATTTAAAAAACTGTGTAAATTTTATAATATTTATTAAATATGATTATGAATTAAAAAAATGGTATTATTTATGTAAATTTTTATTATTTTAATGAAACTATGTGTATAATGAGTTAGAGATATGAATTTTAAAGCTATATGCACATACGTTGTATACTCTATTTTTAAATTTGAGAACTAAGATGAAACTAATAAAAATTAATAAACTAAAATATGATATTTATTATAATTAAGATTTTAAAATTTAAAAGTAAAAAAATTATAGAACTAAATTATAATTTTTATTATCACGAGAAAGATCTGAGAATTAAGAAAAAAATCAGTGCTCAAATTTATAATTTTTGAAACCAAATTAATTAAAAATATCAAGAATCAAATTATTATTTGCATATAATAATAAAGAATTTAAAAATATTTACTTAAGATTTATGCATAGAATTTTTTAATATTTTAAAGTGCATCTATCATAATTATAGTAAAATTATTTTTTAGCTATACGTCATTTATATAATTTGCTCAATGTCTGATTATCTCCGGTGAATAGCTTGATGTCAAACGGTTTATTTGATTGAAACCTAAAAATACTTTAATTATTATTTTAAATTTATTATAAATTTTAATAATTTTATTTCATATTTAATATAAATTTTAATATTAAAATTAATTTTATTTCACGCATTACTTATTTTTTAATAGTTAAATAATTTTATTTTTTAATTAATTTTATAAATTAATATATATTTTTTATCCAAAAAGAAAACTCCAATCACGTGGGAAGGCGGAGAGAGGAGGAGCGAAAATATGGAGCGAAGGCTGTACACTGTCTCTGGAATCCTCCTGCTCGCCATCATCGGCTACTTCAACTGGACCTCCGGCAGCAGCGGAAGTGGGTTTCGGATCCGGATTCCGATCCCGTGGCTACAGACGCGGATGGGATTTATCGGGAGGAACGGAACGCGCTTCGTCGAGATGGACGGCGGGACGCCAGTGTACGTGAATGGGTGGAATTCGTACTGGATGATGTCTTCCGAATCGGCCGCGGCAGTCTCGGAGATGTTCCGGAGAGGACGAGCTATGGGGATGACCGTCTGCCGCACTTGGGCGTTTAACGATGGCGGCGTCAACGCGCTTCAGATCTCCCCTGGTCGCTTCAACGAGCGCATCTTCCAGGTATCTTTGTGTGAGCGTAAGTAGTAGAATCTTAACTGGAAAATTTTGGTTTTCATGCTAGAAAGTTGAGTTTGCGAGAATTGGAGGGTTAATAGGTTTGTATGAATGGAGGTTAGGAAAACCTTAAACCCATTTGGTGTGGTGGATCTGTGTGACTAAAACCTAGTGCAGCATTGCTGTATTCTTGCAATGTTGTTACAATATGAAGATGTCTTTTGAGATCATTGTCATAAACTGTCTTTTGAGGCATTTTTGCAATGGAGTTTACTGATTTCTGCTTTGATCGTAGCTTGGCAGGCTTGTTTTTTGTTGGCTGCAAAATCGAACTGTCTTTTTAACAAGAGCACACAATAGTTTCCCCTTCTTTACTGTTTGGGTTGGTTGGTACCCTATGAACTTATAAAATATCATACCTGGATTTTTTTTTTAGTTCGGGGAAATCTACAAATGTATATGTGGCATGTTTTAGCTGAAATCCTAATTTTTTAGCTTGCATAGTTGCCCTTTATGCATAGAAGTAAGCATTTAATTATCCTAAAGGGGGGTACTGGTTGATGCTTTGCAACTAGTTTTGTTTAATGCTAAAGGATGATGCCATATTTTAAAGAAGCATGCATTTGATTAAGCATAGACATATCTAAGGAGATATAATTTTTTTTATTTAATCTTGGAGATCAGTAGTCTGTGGAGTTCACCATGTCTCTCAATTTGGTTAAATCTGGCTATTTGGAGCTGGTCTACTTGCCCTCCTGGTTGAGAAGTATAGGCTTGAATTAGCTAAACTGAACAAATGTAATGAAGCCTTCATCGATTCTTGCAAGAAATTTGTCACCCCAGTTAATAATGTACATCTTTTAGTGATGTTAACTTGTGGTTCCAGCGCTGCATCTCAACAGTACACGTGGCACCTCGAGAGGCACACTAATCCTCCATCTTGATAATTAATCACTAATGAGCTTTGCTTTTGCATATCTCAAACGTTGGGCTCCACGATTTAGCCTTTCACTAAACCTCGTCGACGAGGACTGAGCTACGATATATCTCAGTTCTCCCCAAACATCAGGACGATATATCCTAGCTCTCTCCAAACATCGGGGACGATAGTTCGAGCCATCTTCAACATCATTGGTGACGATGTCTCGCAGCCGCGCCTGTCGCTATCAGCATGTCACGACCGCACCATTTTCAATGCTGTGCTCTCTTGCCAGTCACACAAACCAAGGGCCTGCATGCTTCAGCCATCACGGACCCCGAAAAGAAGTACGAAGATCGAGGAGACAAGCTCTCCACCCATTCCTTCCAGCTCCTCCGGTGGTCGACAACAGTGGGACCACTAATGCAGGCTCAGCAATTGTATATATTTATTTCCTCCAGAAAGTCGGACGGAGCTCCTTTTCCTTCCACCTATAAATACCCTTGAACAGGCTTCAAGAGAGGAGGAATCCACCGGATCTTTTCTTCTCTACTATTTCTACCCTTGTACTGAGCCCAAGCGGCTCTCTTTTTTGAGATATATAGTGGAAGACTCAAGCTAATCCGGTGGACGTAGGAATTTCATCCCTTAATCACCTTAAACCTCTGTGTGCTTTTCTGGATATTTTTTCTCTCGTTTGAGCTATAATCATCAGACTTAGTTTTCTGCGTATCGCTGTTTCTTGGGACCCATCCTTCTCACGTCAACATTTTTAGTGCTTTCATTGAGACTCCGAGAAGATGGTGGCCAGGACACGTAGAACCAACTCCACCGTCCGCAGCACACAAGCAGGTGAACCTTTTGTCAGGGCACCAGAAGATGAAGCTTCAGCTTCGACATTCCGGTGTCGTGCCGGATCTACTTCTTCCTCTGGAGGCACCCGCATTTCAGTGTTGCAGGGGATGCTGGCCAACCTCACCGACCTGGTTACTGGCCTCACAACCCTACAGGCCATGATTCTCAGGCAGACTCAGCCAATTTGTGCTGCCGTGCTGCCACCTGCACCTCCTGCACCGGCTGCGGTGACACCTGCACCTCCTCCGCCGGCTGCGGCAACTCCTGCACCCCTTTCGCCGGTTGCGGTGGTTCCAAACCCTGTCCCACCGGATGCGACGGCTCCTATTCCCCTCCCGCCGGTCGCGACACTTTCTGCTTAGTCATCCGGATCTTCTCAGCCGCTCAGACACCCTCTTCCTCCTCAGGAAGTTCACGAAAATCACCATCCTCTTCCACTATTTCTCCTATGTCTGCTTCCTCAGCCTGCTTTCTTACCTCCAGCCTTCCCTCCTTTCCTCGTTGGGTGGAATCCTCTCTTCCCAGGTGCTCAGGCCCTCCAGTACGGACCTGACCCTTTCTTTGGCCCGCTCGATAGCAACGCCCCTTTCTCTGATGCCATCTGGCAAGTGCCAGTTTCAAAAGACTTCAGGCCACCTCGATTTCGCTACTGCCAACCTGATGAGATCACCAAGTGTCACCTCCTGACCAATGCCTTGAAGGGGGCAGCTTTCAGCTGGTTTGTCAAATTGCCCCAGGGCCACATCTGTTCCTATGAACATCTAAAGTGGGAGTTGATAGCCTGCTTCATCGGTCGGACACGAATGGTCGTATTCGATATGGTGCTCGCCAACATCAAATAGGGCGAGAAGGAAAGCCTATGAGATTACACCAACCGCTTTTTCGCTGTAGCAGCAAAAGCAGAAGACGTTGATCCCACTGTCGCCATGCATAACTATCGGAGGGGACTCAAGAGCGGGGACTTGTCCAAGTCTCTGCAACTGGTAAAACCTTGGAGCTACCCAAAGTTGGTTGCGAGGGCCAACCAATTCATGCTGTTGGAGGATGCTGAGGTCTCTCCTCCCGATATTTCCGGAGCCAAAAAGGAGAAAAAGAGGAAACATTGGGGTGACGAACCATCGGCCACGATGAATTGAATGGTCAAGAACTACAGTAGGGACGAAGGGAGGCCACATCAAACCCATGAACAGAAGCACTTTTCTCCCGACCGCCCACCGGAATAGATCCGGAGAACTACTGCGAGTTCCATGGGAACTACGGGCACAAGCTTCACAAATGCCGCACATTCAGCGCCCTGCTCAACAAGCTAGATGATCAGGGCAAACTTGAAAAGCTCATATTGATGGCGCCTATATCTAACGCTGCACAGAAGGGCAAGGCCCCAGAAAACATGGGGGCTCTGACCCAGGCTTTACCACTGTCGGGCTCCAGCCAGCCGATGCGGTCCTACCCCCCTGCTGCAAGAACGATCAACACCATCTTTAGCGTTGATCTCGCCATTGCTCCCCGACCAGGTGACTGAAGTAAGCGACATCTCTCATCAGCCATATTCCTCTATCTCGCCATGACCCTCTGAACAAATCTATCAAGGATTCTTTCACATTAATATACATTAAGAGATTCACTTGTTTATGATTTTCTGAAGTTATATTGCTGGAACTTCAACTACTTTTGATTCTTGACAGCAGATAATAAAGGCTCTTCTCAGATACATGGTTCTTTGTTTAGACATTTCGTGTTCTGGAATTTTTATGCTTTTAATTCTAGATAACCCATACTGGGATACTCCTATTATCTAAAGCACGACTAGCTCATTTTTTATTCAAGCATCGTGCGACAGGTATGATTCTAAACTCAAACTCTCTAACCATCGTACCTGAGGTTCCCGTACCTCGTAAACGATGGTTCATTATACTCACAATCCATATACGGAGGTCATCAAGCCTAGTTACACCTGGCAGGTGAGGTTTCCTCGCCAGACGGAGCTCCTCTTCCTTCCACCTATAAATACCCTTGAACAGGCTTCAAGAGAGGAGGAATCCATCGGATCTTTTCTTCCCTACTATTTCTACCCTTGTACTGAGCCCAAGCGGCTCTCTTTCTTGAGATATATAGTGGAAGACTCAAGCTGATCCGGTGGATGTAGGAATTTCATCCCTTAACCACCTTAAAACTTTGTGTGCTTTTCTTTATGTTTTTTTCTCTCGTTTGAGCCATAATCATCAGACTTAGCTCTCTGCGTACTGTTGTTTCTTGGGACTCCTCCTTCTCACGTCAACAAGTGGTAAGATTGTTTTCAAAGTGCTATTCACAACATATTCACCTTTCTGTGAATTTGCATCAATGTCCATTTAATTTCTATTATTAAACACCAAACCAGCTATGTTTCTTCTCTCCATAATGTTGAAGCAAAACAGTGTAAATCAGCTTGAATATTTTCTCGTTATTCTCACCTTTTTCTCATTCTCAAAAGAGTGCTTTGATAAGTTGAGCCATTCACTTGACAAACTGTATGATTTTGGCCTGTTCTTACAAATCTGAAACTGAGACATGGATACCCAAAACATTATCATCATATGAAAAGTTTACTGAGTGGCGTGTCAAAACAATCTGAGGACTAGCTGGCCTTGTGATGTTATTACTATATGAAACTGAAGTGTGGAAGCTTTGAAGATCTATATCTTGACTGTAACAACTAATTTACATTAAGGGGGTGTTTGGTTCGATGTTATCTTGATGTTATTTAGATATCTTGACATCTATATAACATTTTTGAATTGATAATTCTATAACCTTTCACAAGGTTATCTATACATGTCATTAAATCAAACATTAATTTCTTTAAATAATATAACATAACATCAAGATAACAATGAACTAAATTTTCCCTAAATTTTGTGAATTTGTAAATGTCCCTCGGGACAAATATAAAAGGACTTCGACTTCCATGTTCCAATGTCATTTCAAATTTGATTTGCCTAAGCAGGTGTTTAGATCTCTGGTTAAATTATGTGTTTCAGGCGCTGGACTTCATCATATATGAAGCAAGGAGGAACAAGATAAGACTAATTCTCTGTCTTGTTAATAATCTTAATGCATTTGGAGGAAAAGCTCAATATGTGAGATGGGCACAGGCTGCTGGAGCTAACGTGTCATCTTCAACGGACTCGTTCTTCTCACATGCCACTGTTAAGGATTACTATAAGAATTATGTGAAGGTGCGCTGTGAAATACTTTTGATCATTTTCTAGCTCTAATGTTGAAGGCACAGAATGTGGACTTCCTATGCATCAAAAGTTTGTTGAATCTAATTTTCAAAAAGGAAGTTTGTTGAATCTCGTTCTGTCCATTTTGTCACCTATTATCATGCAGTTTCAGTACAGGCGGACTACTTACTGATCTGCTCTGAAATTTTTTTATGATCTTTTATACGAAAAGCTGGAAGCTATTTCAAATGGATGAATGTAGGTTTCATAACCTGATCTAAAGTTGAAAATTAAAGTTAGAAGGCTTGAATACAGAAACTTGTAGTAGTACTATATGTGAGAAGATAGAAGGCCAATAATTGCCGTTTAATACTCACACTTTTACTTAGTTTATAGGTTCTATTGTGAATTTCTATTGCAAGCTGAGATTTTATAACTGGTAAATTCTTTTGTTTGTTTTCTCTAGAGAATAATAGAAGATGTTCCAGTCTAATGAGTATTTATAATTCAGACAATATTGACCAGAAAGAACGCATTTAGTGGAGTGAGATACAGAGATGAACCTGCCATATTTGCTTGGGAGCTTATGAATGAACCACGCTGTGTATTGAATTCCTCTGCTCCTCTTCTTCAGGTAATTGTTTGAACTTTTTGTTATATGTCTCTATACATTCCATGCACGAGTGAAGAAGCCTTTGAACCAAGCATTATGCTCATTTATGCAGGCTTGGATTGCTGAGATGGCTTCTTATGTCAAGAACCTTGATGAGAAACACCTTATCACCGTCGGGCTCGAGGGTTTCTATGGGTACAAGAGAACTGAACGTTTAGGAGCCAATCCTGGAGAATGGGCTGCAGCCCTTGGTTCTGATTTCATTCAAAACTCAGCCGACAAAAACATCGATTTTGCTTCAGTTCATGCATATCCTGATAGTTGGTGAGTTTCAATTGCAATTGACTTGCATAAAAGCTTGAGGGAGGTGTACATTCATCCACAGTGGCCTTGTTCATCTGCATATTTATCATCCAAATCAAGAAATGTAACTTATATTGTTCAAAATCTTTAAATATTATGATCTTAAATGAAGGTTAATTGTTGTCAGTATATTCCTTTTTAAGAAGAAACATTTTGTTTCTTGCCTCATTTTATGTAGTGATGTGTAAATATTAACTTTAATTTGTGTACTTATAACATATGTTAACTACTAAGATTCTTTGATACTAACCAAATGAAGTATGCAGCTGTACTGGTGGTTTATTGTGAAATGCACATATCATGAATTGATGAAGTGATGCATAGCTATATTTTTTTTTGTAGGATACCGAAAGCAAGCCTCGAAGAGAAGGTCAAGTATCTTTCGAACTGGGTAGATTCTCATGTCAACGATAGCGAGCACATATTAAAGAAACCAGTGATCTTTTCGGAGGTTGGTTCTCTCTTAAAACGAAAGGAAAATGGATCATATGACATAGATATCATACTGAAGACCGTTTATGATAAAGTATATGATTCTGCTAAGAAGGACCAAGCTGGAGCTGGTGCTCTCATATGGCAACTGATGACTGAAGAAACCCAAGAATACAAAGATGAGTTCTCATTAGTTGCAAGGCAGCATCCATCTACATACATGCTCATATTGAAGCAGTCTTGTAGATTGAAGAATTTGTTCAGAAGGAAATCAAATGAAAGCAGCAAATGGCATTGTCCAGATTGAAAATCAATGTTTTAATTTATTAACATTTATTTTATTCACTCATTTGTGCATTTCTTCAGGTTATAAATACACAAGATAGATTTCTAGCTTGGATTCTTTCTATAAAGAATTTAGAGGAGAGACATTTTATTGTACTATGATATCTGAAAAATGAATTACATATGTAAGTATCTCATTTTCTTATTAAATATTCAATTCTGATTTATGTCTCGTTCACTTTAATGTGTGTAAATTATAGTTTTATATTCATCACATCATATTTGTATGGCAACATATCGAAAATGTAAATACGAAGATTTGGATGTTTAGTTCTAAGTTATGTATCTCGTCAAGATGAAAATTGGATTCAAGAAAGAATTTTAAGACAGAAACCTGTAGTAAACCTGGACCTGATGATGAATATTAAGGAGGCGTTTGGTTCGTTGTTATCTTTGTGTTATGTTATGTAATCTAGATGTCATGACATCTAGATGTTATCTTTTGACTAATAATTTTATAATCTAATAGAAGATTATCTGTAGATGTCATTAAACCAAACAATTGTCTTCTCTAGATAATATAACATAATATCAATATGATATTGAACCAAACGCCCCCTAAGTATTATGTCTGCATTAATCATGCTAATCACCATCAGCTTTGCTACATACATAACTTAGGAGATGAAAATATAGTAGTTCATTAAGGGAGCTTTTAGTTCGTGTTGTTTTGATGTTATGTCGTGACATTTAGACGTCATCTTTTGATTAATAATTTTATAATTTTATAGAAAATTATTTATAGATATTATTAAACTAAATAATTATTTTTTTCTAGATAACATAACATAACATTAAGATAACATTGAACCAAATACTTTCTAAATTTATTTTATATAATTTGTTTCAGATTACATTAATAGAGCATTTGATTTGATTCAATGTTATTTTGACGTGATGTTATGTTATCTAGAGAAAATAATTTTTTAGTTTGAATATATGAATAATTTTATAAGATATTATAGAATTATAATTCAAAAAATAATAGGTAGATATTAAAATATTTAGATTATATGATATAATATTAAAATAAAATTAAATCAAAATGCCTCCTAGGAGGTCTAAACCAACTGCAATTTGGGTTCAAAACTACCTATCAATTGACTTGTTAAATACACAATCATTGGAACCTGAATTTCATACTAAAAAAAAATACTTTAAAAATGTTTTTACTACATATTTCTTCCTTAACTAAAATAGTTTTATTTTATACCAGGCTTATTTGATTCCTGCATATTTAAATAGAAAAATCATATTTTTAGTGTGTTTTCTTACATATTTGGCAACGAAGTGAGAATAAAATGCATAATAAAAGTATTTTTAAAAGGTGACACGTAAAATTTAAGGAGGATGATTAACATGTAGAGATATTTTTGATGTAAATTCACAATAGAAAAGGAATAATTTCATATCGTCAATCTTTTTAAATATATAATTTTTAACTTCAAAGGTCTGTTTTTTTATAAGGTAAAATTTAACAAACTTAAAATTAAATTTGAATAGAGATATTTTTTTATTGAAAATTGTGAATAATGTAAAGTAAAGTTGGTTATTATGTTGGGGTGTGTAAGAGATGTGATATAAGTTAGTTATTATTTTAGTAATGTGTGTAAGATATGAAATAAAATTAATTTTTAATATTAAATTTTATATGTGATGTGATATGGCTGATTAAAATTAAACTAAATTAATTTTAAATGAGCAAACAAACGGAGCCAATACTTAAAAATAGCAAACGTAAGCTACATAACTCCATAATCTTTTTAAATTTTAAAATAAACACTCCAATTATGTGGTGCTATATTTTTTAGTAGCACATAACCATAACACCAAAGCTTAAATTGTTAATTTGTTTGCAAAAATTAATTAAATTTGAGTGAAGATATATTTGTTTTTATGGTGAATTGTATGTGATGTGAATTGAAATTAGTTATTATGTTTAGAAATTGTGATATTTGTGTTGGATGTGAAATAAAATTAATTTTTTATTTAAAAAAAATTATATATTTTCAGATATAATTTTAATTTTAATTTTTTTTAAACACATCTAGTGGAGATGGGATGGGTTGAATTTTAAACCCAAATTATTTTGGCATAAATTGTTATGATGATATCAAGCTAAATAAAATGGAGGAATTATTGTTGATATTTTATATAAGAGTTTTAATTATTTTTTAAAAGGAGTTTTAATAATTATAATTACTGCATAAAAATGGAGCATTTTGCCAACTGGGGTTCCGTGATCGATCCTGCGCGAGGTCGAGCTTGCAGAAAATCATGTCGTCCTCGACCTGCTACCAGCTTTTGCAGCGCCAGTATCACGAGGAGATTCCTCGGGCATTGCTGGAGGTGCCATCCCATGGCTATCTACCATCGCGTGAGCAATTCGGAGCTTCTCCCAGTTTCTAGTGACATTTCTGGAATATTTTGATTTTCATTGAGGAAGAACCCTCCAATGGCTTGGTTTCTTCTTCTATGGTTATTTGATTGTTTTTCTTTTTGCTCTTTCTGAAAAATTCTTGGCCGGCAGATCTTCCTAAGTTTTTTTCTATCTGGATCTTCTGTTGTGAGTTGTGACTGAAGAGAATCATTTGTTTCTCTTTTGAGCCACTATGCTCGTGTTTTTTTTTTTTTTTTTATCATTGATCTTAGAGAATGAATGAATGTCTTTTGGTATTTGGCGTGCATATATCTTAACGCGCTGTTGCAGATATGAACTTTATTTTAGAGTAGGAATTGTAGTGGTGACATCTGAATGATACAGGCTTTGTATTTCTCTTATTCCTCTTTTTCATTTTTTTGCTGAGTTTCTATTGTTAAATGCTCGAAGTAACATCCCGTGACCCAAATGTAGAAATATTGTCTGCTTTGGCTTCTGGGATTTCCGTGACTGAGTACTTTCTAAGAGGTCACCTATCCCAGTACTACTTTAACTCAAGTACGCTTAAGTACAGAGTTTCTCATCACTAGCCTTATAGCTTCACTCCAAAAGGTGTTTCTACTAGGTGGGATCACGTTATCTATTTATACAATTTAAGACTCTCCTCCTTTTCTAATGTGGGGCGATTCATTCCTATGCCATTCCACTTAGAAGCCTGCTAGGAGCCACTTCTTGTCCGGGTGACTCTAATCATTTATATGAACATCATCTTGACGGTTACTCCTCACCCTTCTCTGTCTCGACTCTCGAGTCATCACATTCAAAGCTTGAAAGTGTTTTTGCACTAGCAGATATTGGACTTTGTTCTGAGACCTTAAGCAATAGGATTTGTTTGAGAAGGGATAAAAATGGAGTTATTTAAGAAATTAGTATTGAGTACTTTCACAAACAAAGACAAAAAAAAAAAAGAGACAGAAAAAGAATCTCCAGGGTTCGAGTTCAAAACAAATTTTTTTTTGGAAAAGCTATAATGTTCACAGTCTGTGGAGAATAACATTGCAATTGTTTTGGTGGATATTAATGGGCGTTGAATTCTCTTGACCTGTAGATAGTTCTAAATTCTTACTCTAATCTAATACCTAGAATCTATCATTATTTATGTTGCCCCATGTTCAATATGAATAATACAATCATGTCTTTATTAGAGTGATTTGTCCTCTACGAAGTTAATAGAAGGATGCTTCAGATATGAAGAACTATAAATCTTCATTAATGACTTGATGCATGCTTCTTTTGGTCATTGGCATTTGTGCTCATTGTAGATCTTTCATTTTTCCTCCTTAATATCTGATTGGGGAGTTAAGTCTTTTTATGTAGTGTCCAATTTGTTTTTCAGTTTTTGTTCTACTAATTTTTATACTTTGCTAATATCAATCCCATTTCTAATCTTTTGTTCCTAATTTAAATAGAAATGTTGGGCATTTTGTCAATTAGAATGGAGAAAGCGGCAATTTTTTTCATGAGGACTAATCACTCATCTCAGAGAGGGAAAATTTTTGCTTCCATACGACCTAAAGGGACCCTCCAAATGTCTGTCGTTTCAAAAGTTCAGCATGCCATCTTAGATTTCATATCTAATAATCAGGTGCATAATACCTCCCATATTCTATAGCCTTTATATTAATAATTTGATACAGTTTGTCTAAGTGGCAACCTAAAGAGTGTAGGGCACGGAAGAGAAAGGGAAAAAGAACAAGGAGAGTAGGAGTGGGAAAAAGAACAAGGAAAAAGATGAATTATTTTGTCATCCATGTAAACTTTTAAAATCCAAAGCGATAGTATTATTTATATAGTTTCAGCCATTGCGATGAGAAGGGAAAAATGATAACTTGCAACATTCTGATGTGAAAGTGCTAGATAAGTGGCTTTTAGAATAAATTAATCTTTTTGGACTAGATCATGGATTTGTTACTTTTTTTTGGCAGAAACATTTACCAGTTAGCTTTGAGAAAGGGCTTATTCTTGCAAATTCGTTGGTCTTAACTCTACCGTTACAAGCATTGGCACAAACATGCCAGACTGATAGATCAGAGTTCAAATTGCCTCTCTTCTTTTCTGTGGCTCTTATTGGGGCTATTGTTGGAGGTATGCTTTACAAATTGCAGCTATTGTTTTCTTCCCAAGATACACTCTGGTGAATTAGTTGTGTTTGATAGTTTATATTTCATATGCATGTTTTGTACTCACATCCTAAAAATGAATTAAAATAATAGCTAAGTATTTAGAAGTTCTCATGCTTCCCTATGTAATATTTTTTTATTAATGCTTAAATTTTCTTACCATCCACCTTAATAATGTTTTCCATTATTTTTCCACAAGCACTCAGTTTTTAAGTATTCCCATCTTATATATGCCTTTCTTTAATATCACTGTTGAGAATACGATCTCACTTAGCAAACAAATTCCAGGATAATTTCCTCAACAATGCAATGGAAAACTGTTCGAAAATTACGAGCCTTGCAAGAAAACTTGATCTAAATCATATAAAAAAGAAAAAGAAAAAAATGAACACCAAACCTACATGGAAAACCTCAAATATGGGAAAAACTCATGGCCGCACCAAAGAAAATTTCACTATTCTTCCAAGGATCTTCAGAAAGAATATAAAGGTCTCAAACTTTAGAATAGTCTAAATGTTTAGAATTTTATTAGGATTGAATATGCATAAGGTATTTATAAGTAAACTCGTAACAAACTTGGACTCAGAAATCTAGTTGAGAAATCCGCTGCATCAAACCGTCTGGACGGTTCCGTCAAATTTCTTTGTTGTTCGATCTCCATTACCCATCTGTTCGTTCCCAAGAAAAGACGGTCTGCTCCCAAGAACAAACGGTCTGCTAGAGCCAAAGTTTTATACTAACTAAAATTATGCGCACCTCATGTTCATTGAAGAAGATTTAGACTCCACGCCTCCATCAATTATATCATTTTATTGTTTCTGTTGTCGATCTTTTAATGAGGGACTCCAGTATGAGACATTACCATTAATTTCAGGTCAACAGAAACAAAACTAGAACTTGCTGTCATTATTAACTACAAAAACTACTGATATAATGAATGAGCAGCTACTATGGTCCATGATTATGGAGGCCCAAACTCCAATTTGGTTTGTGTCTCTATAATTTCATTATATCGATGTTGATGTTTCCTTAGAGAAAAACAATTAGTTCAACTATTTCCCATTGCATTATTCAAGAATTGTTTGTTTGCATGTTTTTTATGCTCAGGGTTGCTTGCACGGCAAAGAAGAGGAGAACTGAAACGAGTTAATGATCAGTTGCGCCAAATCAATGAAGCACTTAGAAGACAAGCAAAGATAGAATCTTACGCACCTGACTTAACCTATGCACCAGTAGGCAAGATGACTGCTAGAGAAATAGTTGTTGATCCGAGGAAAGAGCTGTTGATTTCTAGTCTCAGAACTGGGAAAAGCTTCCTTAGAATGCAAGATTTAGAAAGGGCGACTGTAGAATTTAGACGAGCTCTTGATCTTGCACAGGATTTGGAAGATCATGCTGAGGAAAAGAAGGCAGCAAGAGGATTAGGTTTGTTCATTCAAATTGCACCTGTTAGTTTCTTTCTCTAACGTCTTGCAAGTAGCTCTGCTAGAAAGCGATCCAGGTTCAACTTGAATTTATGTTTCTTTCAAGTATCTGTGAGCTAGCAAATTTTTTATGGTGTTGTAACATGTTGGTGAAGAAAAAATATACAGCTATAGTGTGAGCTTATAGAGTTTTATTTTATTTTTATATTTTTTTGCAGTCTTACCTTTGCATGTTAGAGAGGACTAGAGAGGACGTAATCTATATTTGAACCCAATATCTCTAAGTTCACAAAGGGATACTTAAAGATTGTTGTTAAATCTTTGGTCCCCAACTGACGTAAATGCTTAAGTTTGTAGATTATGGCCTAATAATAATTTTATATTCTTACACTCTTCTTCACACTCAAACTTATTAATTTAGTTTGTAGCATGGAATTAGTTTGGCAGTCTTTTTTTATTTTGATCTTATGTTAGAAATAATTAGAGGTCACTAGAATTTGAACTTGAGACCTCTGGCTCTGATACTATATTAAGTTTCTAGTTACCAATTAATGTACCCCTAATTATCTATAGCATAAGGTATAAAAAAAGTATATATTGAACTCTATGCTACAAAACTAATAAGCTTAAGTGGCAGGGGGAGCATGAATATAAAATTATTCATGGCCATTACCTAAAAGCTTAAGCTTTTAGGTCATTTGGTAACCAGAAATTTAACAATCGTATGATAGCCAATTCTAGGAGAAAGTAATCTAGTTTCATTGCCCTTGATCTCTAGAAGACGTCACAGATTTCAATCTCGAGGGGAAACTTTTGTGGAATACATTCCTGAGATGTTTCATGTCGAACTAGCCTTATATCTTCCATAGCTTCTTTTTAAAAGTCATTTGGCCTTGGTCTGAAAAGCAAATGTATAAATCAAATAGAATAATCTATTTACCAAAACTACAGCTAAGATTTCCATCTTACCGTTTCAAAGTTCTACTGCTTCGCTTTTAATGTTGGTAATAATCTTATATGTAATTTAGGTGCATCTCTACAAAGGCAAAGAAAATACAGAGAGGCCATAAAGTACTACTCGAGGGTGCTAGAAATATCAAAATTGGAAGGAGAGGATTTTACTTCTACTGAGGCGTATGGAGCAATAGCTGACTGCTTCACTGAACTTGGAGAGCTGGAGCGGGCAGCAAAGTTCTATGACAAATATATAGAGAGGCTGGAAGCCAATTGATTCGGCTTGAGCCCCTTGAGCAAAGTACATGCTCGAAAGTGTTTTGAGGTTGCTCTATCTATCCTATAGCCCACAGTGAAGTTTCTGATGTGTCTTGACGTAGAAGCAGTGTTATTTTTTTTTTCCTCCAGGCACTGTAACTCAGATGAAATGTCGAAAAGCTTTTCTCGTTGTTTTGTAATTTCCCCAAGATTCAAGGCTACTTTTAAAATTTTTGTGGTTTGATTTTGTAATTTTTTTGGAATTATTGAATTGTAGTATGATCCTTCAGAGGGGTGTACTGGTGTTTCACAGACAACGATAGAAGTCTAGTGTTCTTCGATATGATGGAAATGCGTGGATTGGCCGCTTGTTATATTTGCCGAAATGATGCCGGACGGAAAAAGATCCCAATGATATTTTATATTTATATTTAGCAAAATTGATTGACAAATTATTTTAATTAAGAGAAAAATATTTTTTTAGATAAATTATATGGTAAATAAGATTTTTGAATCCCTTAAATTAAGATATTTTAAAATTAAAATTAAATTGGATCGTATGATAAATAAGAATTTATCAATTTAGATTATGGTGTCAATTTAAATTCAATAAATTAGATCCGAGGTTCAGGAATTTAGGACAGATGTCTCACAGTTAAATCCAACAGTAATTGACACACAAAGAAATATCGGGTTGCACAATTAGAGCCAAATAAATAATTTAAATCAAGCGAATAATTTGTGTTGAAGTCAAATGATCAGCTTAGTGGGGTTCGGGAAAGAATTTACTAGTGATTTGAATCGGAGAAGAGTCACTGACGATGATTAATTGATCTGATCGAGTACGGGCGACGCGCGGACAAAGCGCAAATGGCGTGCGGGCGCGAGCACAGGCGGGCATCCGGACGGGCGCGCGGGAGGCGCAGGCGGGCACGCGGGTAGACAGGCGTGCGGGCGTGCGAGTGGGCGCGTAAGACGAGTCTGGCAGAACTGCACGACGCTGCGAGCGGAGCGAGTTTCGAACTAGGCTAATTTGAGAATTCTCGCCAAAGGCTAACCCGACACTTTCCTTCACCGGAATATCGACCCCTTAACCCGAGTCTAGGCTCTGAGAAAATTCAAACATAATTTCATTCATCAAATGCTATATTTTTACATTGCAAGTCGACCTTTTTATATAGAGAGATCCCATATAGAAATTTAAAAATACGATATTAAGTGCAGAAAATAAAATACCAAATAAATAAAAGCAAATATGGAACTATTTCTATTACAATAAAATAAAATCAGCTCAACATGTGGTGATTAGTCTCCAAATCTTCCAGATATGCTTTGAATCAAATCAAATCAAATCTAAATAAAGCTAATATGAAAATCTCTAATAGCTCTAATTAATTTGAATTTGAATTTTGATTCAGTACATAACGTCATCCTAGCCATCCAATTCGATGTTGATCTGTGTCCCTACCACGAAACTTCAAGCTTATGTTCGCCACAACTCATCTTGCTCTCCCCTCGCGGCATTGGGAGTGCTTTTGGTTCGGAGTTGCTCTCTCTTTGCCACCTATACGAGAAGGGACAGGGTCGTTTCGCAAGAAATCGATCAAAGGGCACATAAGATTGCTAGAGTTTGGTGGAGCATTTGATTGACTTTCTGAGAGGTTGGATTGCTTCACAGAGGAGAGAGAGCAGGCTTCAGAGCATTTTTATACACTAGTAGGAGAACCTTGATCAACTGATTTATTTTTTTATATTTCATGAAATTATTATTATTTTTATTCATCCAAGAAATAATTATTTCTAGTTCTTGTTCAAAAGATGAAATGAAGGATTTACCAAAGTATTTAGTACTTTTTTTCTATAATTTTTTTTAGTTTACTTTACTGCTTTAATTTTAATTTATCTTAGTTATAAAATTTAAGTATAAATTTCTCTTATATGATTATATCATTTTAAAGATATTTAATTTTCTTTCATTTTAATTTAGGTTATTTTTAATTTTAGTTGAGTTTCAAGTTTTATTTCATTTTTATGTAATTATTTTAATCTAATTTGATTTTATGTTGATTTAACTTTAATCTTATTTAATTTCACGTTAATTATATTGTAAAATTTCAACTAGTTTTTAAATTCAATTATTTTAAGTAAAATTTTAATTTAAGCTATAAAATTAAGTTATTTTAAGTATTTTTTTTTCTATTTAACCCAAGAATCTGTCTAATATTCCAATTGACATAATAAAAAGTACTTTCTGAAATAAATGTATATATATATATATTAAAAATTACTGGTATATATATATATTAAAAATTACTGGTATATATATTAAAATTACTGGTATTTTTTAAAAATTACTGGTATTTATAATTTGTAAAAACATTTATATTTTAATTTATATTTTTAAATTTTTTATTTAAGTTTTTACTTTGAAATTATAAGGACTTTTGTTGTTTTATTTTTAAGTTTTTATTTTAAATTAAATTTTAAAAATTTAAGTGAATAGTTTTTAAAAATATGGATCAAAAGGTAATTAGGTCAATGAAAATATCAGAAATTTGCCCTTTTCTTTAACTTTTTTTTATTTTTTTTTATTTTTTTTTATTTTATTTTTGTTTATATAAATCTTGGGAGTTAGTGCTCCTGAAGAAGAGGCTCAAAAAGACCTCTCAACGGTTTCCCGTTGAGCATGGTTTGAACATGGCCTCTTCTTCGTCCGCCGCCTCCGCCGTCTGCACCGCCACCTGGGAGGATCTCCCGTCGGAGCTAGTCTCTTCGATCGCTTCTTTGCTGCCACTCGACGGCATCGTCCGCATGACGGCAGTCTGCCGCTTCTGGGCTTGGTCTCTCGGCAGACATTGCCCGCAGATCGCGTCGCCGCCCCCGCCCCCACCCCCAGTCGCTCTCAACAATTGGAGCTTCCCATGGCTCTTCATTCCATCTGAGTACGGCGAGTGTGCTGGGCGTGCCTCTTTCGTTCACATCCCCAGTCGACGGTTCTTCTGCATCCACCCTCTGCCAGATCTCGTCGGCCGCCACTGCGTTGGCGCCTCTCCCGACGGATGGATCGTAACCCTCACCCCATCCCTCCAGGTGCGCCTCCTCAATCCCCTCACACGAGAAAGGATCTTCCTCCCCCGCCTTCTCAAACGCTGGATCTCCGCCGGTCACCATTCTTTAGACAGGCACTACTTGATAGTGAGAAAGATCGTTCTCACCCCCAGACTTTCGTGTGGAGGCGTTGCGGTGGCCCTCTATCATCCCATGTTTTTCCATTGGCGTGGTTGCATATCTTTTGCGAAGCAGGGGGACCTTGAGTGGACTGACGAGATTGCAATGGCAGGAGCTGCCGATATGCATACCTTCAGCTTTGAAGACGCCGCCTACCGCGAAGAGGACGGGAAGGTTTATGCCGTCACTAATCACGGCGCTGTGTATGCTTTCGATCTCAAGATGTGGCGATGTAACGAGGGACCTATAGAATGCGCCATTTTCCATCCGATGATCGAATTCTTGACTTATCGGAGACGATATGTCAATTACTTGGTATACATCGTCTCCTCTAATGGTAATCTCTTCCTGATTGTTAGGGATTTTACTAGCTTGGAACAGATGACATTGGACTTTGTGATTTTGAAGTATCAACCATATCTGTCTCTTGAACACCAAGTTTTCCTGCCGAATGGAAGTTGGACTCTTGAAAAAAACTTGAAAGATCGGTCTTTTTTCCTGGGTTTCAATCTTTCAACAGCACTGTCAGCAAATGATGTGCCCGATTTAAGGCCGAACTGCATTTACTTCACAGAAGAATTTGTTCCACGAGATTATGGATATGCAGAGCATGATTTGGGTGTTTACGATGTTGGAAAGAGGGTGGTCGAGAAGTTCTTTTGTAATGGATCCATTTTGAAATGGCAACCTCCGTTGTGGTTCATGCCTTGTATGTCATATTTTCCTTGGGTTAAGGTATCAGTTTCTCATTTTGAGTAGTTCTCCAATTATTTTTGTGCTTGAATGTGTTGAGTACTTCTTTGTTTCTTTTTTTTTTCTTTGTTCCATGCATGACCACGATTTTCCATAATTATAGATTTTCATTAGTGGGTAATTACATAATGCAAATTTATCTTAATCTCTTTTAGAAAGAAGAAATACTAAATTTTCTCAAGGTATTAGAATTAATTCATGAGGAAGTTAAGTAACAAAACATCCATAATATATTTGAGATGATGAAGCTTAAATGGTTGAGTAATTTTGCTAAATGAAGATGAGTTGATCATGTCCATTACCAGCCTCTTATATCCTTTGTTTGTAAATGTGCATGGAATCAAAACACGGCAGCAAAGAGAGGGAGGGCACGAACAAAAATGATATGGGAGATGATTATCATGCATGACTTTTGCCATTTGTGCTTGCAAGAAGGTTGCTTGAAATGTTGTTGAATGGAGAAGAAAATCGATATAAGCAATTGATGCCACTTGTTAGGAGAGTTATACCTTAGAGACTCAAGTTTGGCTTAGTACATAATTGAATGGGCATCCATCAATCCCAAGGCCTAGGTCAATGGGTTAAGTTTATCACTTTGTATATTGACACCACATCACATCATACTGCAGAAGGCCGGCTCCAATACCATTATGTCATGATGCGGCTTCTAATGTCAAGGTTTTGTTATCTTTATCTCGTTCCATACCGAGTAAGTTATGTCTCCCAAAAGTAGCTCAATATTGTAAAGTTATGATCCCAATATGTAAATCGGTAACTCCCATGTAATTTTCGATGTAGGATAATTTATCTCTACACTCCACCTAAAAGTCTTATTACATCCACTCCTTGTTTAAGTAAATTTCATTCTTAAAAAAATATCATTCTAACAATCACTCCTTTCTCATTTTAGTCCCAATTACAGTGGGCATGACACTTATCGAAGATAAGAGGAGAGAGAGAGAGAGAAATATGTTTAAATTGATTTAGTCAGGTCCTTTATTGACATGATAGGGGATTTAAATCACAGTGAGACAGGATCATAAAAATGGACCTTAAATTACTTGCACTCCTAGAGAATAGCTTTACATAGAGAGCTTAATGCACAAGACAAATCCATGGAGCTATCCTCAAGTAGTTTAGGATTAAGATTTTGTTATAGATGTATTGTTTGTTTCTGTATCCGTTATTGACGGGATACTTTACTTAAATACTGCTTTCGAAAGGTTGTTCTAATGATTGCTGTGTCGGTAGGATGGCAACCGGTCGAAAAGGTGAAACAGCACAAACTGGAACTTTTTACACAAAAAGTTTTTGGTAGATCAATCTGATGAAGTTACTCCATTCAAAATCAAAGGATACCTGTAAGATGTTACCATCATTATTCAATCAATTTTGAATAATAACTCTCTTGTTTTGATGATTAATATCTTTTTTTTTTTCTGCTTGCAGCATACCGAAGCAATTTTCTGCTTTCACCAAAACAATTCGAAGAAGCTGTAGAAATTACTGTTGTCCACATTTCTTTGGTTTTTGGCTAATTGACAGAAATTCTCATTTTTTTTTATGAATTTGATTTTCTAAAAATATTATATTGAATTAATAAGTTGATCAATCATAATTTAAGATTTTAATCTATTGATTTAATTGATAAATTAAAATTTAATTTACTAAATAATCAAATGAATTGAAATTATATTACTGTTGATGAGAGATTAAGTTAAAGATGATGTAGAATTATGATTTCACGTGAGGGAATTCATAACTCTTACAAAATGTTATAACCAACAAGTTAAGAAAGGGGAGCTGAGGAAATATTGGGAGGGTAAATAGTAAATGAGTTTTTCTAGTTTGAATTTATACAATTAAGTTTTTTTTTAATTAGCTTAAATGATTATTTAATTTAAAATAATGTGCAAATGGTTTTTTCTGTCATAATAATACGTAATCTAGAAATAAATAAAAAAATACTTTTATCTCTTAATCTATTCTTCCCTCAAGAAAATGCTTATGTAGCAATTCTCACACAAGAAATTAGAGACGTTAGTGTGCATGAATTAACGTGGAGCGAGGCTGGGCCATAGCTCGAATAATGCTTCCTAAAATTTAATCTACAAATTTGCAAATATATATAATGTTTGTGACTTATTTTGAACATCCAGTTTAATCAACAAAGTACATGCAATTTTATTTTTTTTAAAAATTATTTAAAAATATCATCAAACTAAATAATTATTTTCTCTAAAATAAAGTTCAATCTAAAACCCTCTCCAATTAAGGAACTCAAAAATTTTCACCGATAAACAATCACTCAGAAATGCCTGCAACCTGATGAAACCCAACAGTTTTACTCTGTATTTCTTGCTCGATAGTTCATCCATTTTTTGAAGTACATGCAAAACAACCATTCCCTCAAACTAAAACTACAAACTAAAATATATACATCAAAAACAAGAAAAATAAGGCCCCATGCAGAAGCTTGGCAACGCTGGAACAAAAAAATGGTGACCCTGAGGTGCATTGTGTAAGCAACATGCAAAACAATACTCAACTGCTTTGCAGTGAAAGCTAATATCATGCAAAAAATATGATTGGCAAATTATGGTTCTCCAAACTCAACGGAAGAACTGGTGAAGTTATCTCCATTCCCGACAGTTGCCACATCTCCAATTAGTCGCAATTGAATGTTCATCGCCCTCCTCAACCCAAGGAGAGCAATGAGAATGTATGCAGAGCGTGCAAATCTCGCACATCAAATCCGGGGAAGGCTCGTTAAGTTTGCACTTTTGGCACACCAAACCATCAAAAGGAGATCCCTCATTGACTATGATTCCATTCATTCCAGCCAAATCGTGGCATGATATATCACAATCAGGGGCTCCATAATCACCCATGGTGATGGGCGCACTCCAGCTTTCCTCCATGTTTACAGGGGCATCATCTGCCGACGCCAACAACTCAGTAAACGAGAAGTAAGTTTGAGGTTCATACTCAATGTCCCCTACTACGTCGGGTTCTTGATCGGGCGCGTGCTCTTCTAGGTAGATATTCTCAGCATCTATGTTTATCGGACCATTAAATTGCACACCATCCCATTCTACACTTACTGGAGTTGCTGCTGGTAAATTTTGCAGGCTCTCCGGCAGTGCGTACAGTGCGTTTCCAGTCAGAGCTGTGCACGAGTCATCAATGTACTGCTGCTTAACATCACATCTCCTCGTGGAAAGCTCGTGCAGGCCTTCAGATGAAGGAGCAGATGCATTATGTTCAACTTCCATCTCTAGACATGTCTCTTCAATGGGCTCATCTCCTTCAAAAGAAAGGAGAGGATCATATTCTACAGTAACAAAGTTGTCAATGTCTGAAGCCAAAGATCCAGACATGGAGGGTAACCGAATAGCATCATTACTTTCTGCTACATTATCATCATGCTTCTCCTGCTCCTCTAATTTTTTGTAACCGACTTTTGAGTAGGGACATTTTGCTGAAGCCTTCCTTCGGCATTTGCCACATTTGAAACCAACAACATCAAAGACATCAGCTTCATCAAGATGCACAGCATCTGCATGGAACCAGTCTGCAAGCACAAAGATGAGTTTTGCATGCATATGCACATACAAAAACATAAATTCTTGCATACCAAATGAAAATGCTAAAAGAAAAAGAAATATTTCTTGGACTTACTTCTACATTTTTCACAGCAAATATACATCAGATTTGAATTGTAAGACATGTGACAAAGGCAACATTTAGGCCCCTTTAATAGATGCGATCCTCCCTTGGCCTTTAATATGATATTTTCCATCCTGAACTTCCGGCAAGCCTCATCACTGTGCTTTTTCCTCTTCCATATAATCCCGTGTGTAATAATAGTTCCACCGCTAGCCTTAACCTTGCTGTCAGTACAGAGAGGAGGAGAAGACCCTGACTCTGAAGTAACTTCTAGCTTACTAGCTGAAAGTGAGGTGTTCTGAGACCCAGCATGGAGCTTGCATCTTTTTTCAGGCAACGGCAGCAGGTGGTGCCCCTGCAAGGATGAATTTGTGCCACATACTGTCTGAGATTCCTTCATAGGTGTTGGAGTCTTAACAAAATAACACAGCTTGCACATTTTAGAAAACTCTGAAGTATCTTCCTTGTTCCCATTGGAAGGTGCTCCACAATCCAGGTGACAATAATCTGCAATGAGCCAACAATGCAAAGCCTGATTACAAACCCTGAATACTAAGGAGTCCTAAAGATCAAAATGTGATATATAACAGTAAGTTAGAGATTGGAGAAGTATTTGGACACCTTGGCAAGCCTTGCACTTGATAGCATACCTGAAAATAGTCGAAAAGCAGTGTTAGAAAGCAAGCAAAAGTTCATGTTATTTTAAGGAAAGAAAGGATGATCTGTAATTGATTTTTCTTGAAAGCTTTTGGATATTTTTGACCACAAAGTAATGATTACCTCAGACAAACATCTTTTTCACAAGAAGAACATTTTCTTGGTTTATCCCCTTTTTCCATGAGGTATGTGAAAATGTCTCCCCAATAAACTTTAAATCGTCTTTCGCAGAATTGTGGCATGCATTGAACCCTGGACAAAGTGGAAAGTACCATGTTCTTTTCAACCTTTTGTTCATATTCCTTTATCAAGTATAAAGGAAGATGATCTTCAGCGAACCACAACTTATCATTCTCATCATGCATTTTTTCTAATTCCACAACATTTTTGGTTATGCGCAAAGGAAGATGCTTTTGATCACCAAAACTGAGCGCATACAGTGTCTTATCATCCAAAATCTTTTTATCAGATATTGATGCATTCCTGAAAACCATTAAATCAGTCTGATAACCTTTGCTGTCTGATGGAATCTGCTCTGGACGAACAAATTCTTTCCATCTTATATGAGCATCTAGATACCTGACCTGATCATCAATTAGAAAAAATTAAGAGAGTAACGAGTAGAAAAGAATGAAAGAAAATTAAAACTAGGCATGGTGGCTGACTCACCTGAAGAGCAAGTTGATATGTAGTTCTACTCAATTCTACGGCAGCCCTCCATGCAAACTGTCTACTCCTTCGAGGATATGAAGAGCACCCAGGATACGGAACACCAGATATCAGTTTTCTACCACCTAAATTAAAAATATAGATTAGCATCACTTTTGTTATATATCAAAAATGATGAAGGATGAGATATGAGACAACAAAACATGCAAAATAGCATTTTTACCCTGCCGAGCTGCTTTCTTTGATAGTGATCTAGGAAGAATGCCTATCTGAAGAACGACTTTCGATAGCTTCCCTCCTCGCCACCACAGGACATCATTTCCATCATCTTCAGAGGATAAAAGTTCAGGTGTCTTTTTGCTCCGTCTAGAACCATGGACATGCTTTTCACTTTGTGCAGTGTGCATACCACTTGACAACGTGGGATTTTCAACTGAGAACCCATCCATCAATTTATTCCATCCGCCTGAAAAGGCAATGCCACGAATATTCTTTTCAAGCTGCAAGAGAATGCCAATAGAATTATCATTCACTATTCACCTACAAGGAACTAAAATAACAAATTGAAACAGACAACTTGAATGAACTTAAACAGATCAAAAGATAAGCAGAGGCATATAACATGCAAGCTGATCAAATGAACAATGATGCGTCACCAGCTTGTCTACCTTAGTAGGCACAACCTTCACAACTAATACAGAGAGGCTTGAAAGTATTTCAAGAATACGTTGTACAAGGAATCAGAGGTTAAAAAATAAGACAAACAGTTTGTTGTGACGAGAAAACAACCAGAACAAAAGGATTTTTACGTGGAAAATCGTCTGAGCGGAAAAACCACGGCTCCTTTCGAGGAGGCTTCAAGGATTTTCACTAATGCCAAGTTATCTGAGATTACAGTATTGATAGAAAAGTTGGGGGGTTAAGGAAGAGAGGAAAACTCTGAAAAAAAGTCCCTTTTTCCTGTTATAGTGAGATTCTTATACCCTAGTCTACCATGTGGAGTCACTTCAACGGAATGGGCTTCAGCTCCAGTGTTAGACCATCAATGCCTACAAGGCGGCCACGCCCTGGCCTCAACTGTACGGTGTACGGACGACGCAATCCGAGGGCAGGGAGACCCATACCTCTTGAAAACAGTATGGTCCCCGATACTATGCCCGGATACCGGTCAGTACTGGCCTCAGCTGTTCGACTCGGGCTCTTTGACGTCTGCTGTTCGGGGGCGATACGTCTTCTGTTCGGCGTCGAGCGCACGTGATGCTGATGCCACGTAAGCTTTCACGTGTGCGCTCCAGATGAGCCGGTGCGAATCCAGATGCAACATGCCCCTCCGATAATCGTGAAGCGCATTGATGCGCGTGCCCAGGTGCCACGTGGGCTTCTAGAATCTGTATAAATCCCTGTGGAACGTCAGTTGGGACTCCTGTTGGTCCCAGAAGGAGAGCTGGTGTGACGATGGCTATGTTCTCAGGTGTCTTTGGGTTCGTGCAGGACGAGCCTCCTGAGACTGGGGGTCCCACAGTCCCACTCAATCAGGTCAAGAGAGCATAAGATTTATCGGTAGTTTAGATAAATCTTCCTCGCTCATGAGGAGGCGCCGAAGAGGCCACGGATTCGTCTCTCCAACTCGGGAGGGGGCGCGCGCGCGACATCCAGATCCCTCCAACGCGGCGTTCACGCGACCACCCCGGTGGATAGTACCGTCATCGTGGCGGACGACGAAGTGCAACCGGTGGGAGAAGGCGTGGAGAATCAACCTTCCGTTCCTTTGACCACGGAGGTCCTTGATGCGCCGTCGCGGGACCACAGCACTCTGACCCATGTCTCGTCTCCTTCGGGGACCTCGGTCGGTCCGGAGATCTTGTCAGGAGCTGGCCATAAGAGACCCAGTTCTGGTAGTTCGAGCGCGCAGTTCTTCGCACGCAGCATCTGTTCGCACCTTGACCAGGTCGAAAAGCGGCTAGCCAGCAGGGGTCAAGCGGCGGCGCTCAAACAAAAGATGGAGGAGGCGCTTACCCTTCTTCGCAGGCTGGAGCCGTCTGAGGCGGAGAAAGCGATCACGGAGCTGGAGTCAAAGTGCGCTCTCTTCGAGGGCGACCTAGAGTTGGCGGTGGTCGAAATCGAGGGACTGAAGAAGGAGAGAGCTGTTCTGGCGGCCCGGATCGAAGAGCTGGAAGAAGAGAACCGCCGTCGAAGGGAGTTTGCGTGAGCGGTCTCCTTGCGGAGTCGGAGTTCGGGCTTTCTCCTTAAGGTGATGGTGGTCTCTTTTTTCTTCTCACCATTTTTTTTTTGGTTAAGTGTAAAAGAGAAGTTTTAATGAAATGTTTCTTTGTGAAATGCGCCTCCCTTTCCCCTTCATATTTTATTTTTTATTTGATATGACTGTTGGGAGAACCGAGGCGCACGGGTCCCTAGGATTGGACAGTTAGAGGCCGCTCTCGAGGAGTGGAACCGTCGGGATACAAGATATAAAATTGCCCGCGGTCCAACTATGGGTCCCTACTACTGTCATTTTCCTGGGCTCACAATGGTTAAGAAGTCGCAGAGCAGAGCGAAGGAAATGTGGAGTAACTACCACGCTCTTCAGGATGAGCTCTGTGTCCTTCCTCCGCACACTTTCGAGTCGGAGGTGCTGCCTTATGGGGGAGGAACCCGGAGGTTGGGTTGGAGTACTCATCGGCGGAAGCGACGTTCATGAGTGTGCCGAAAAAGAAGATTGCGGTGTGTCTCCACCACCTGCGCGACGGGCTGTTCCTCCCTTCCAGTCGGAGTTCGTGAACATCTTCAACCACTTCGACATCGTCCCCATGCAGCTCCCGCCGAACGCGATCACCATGATCTATTGCCTTATCAAGGAGCTGCGACGCCGGCAGATCCCTTGGGATATTGACATTTTTAACGCGGTCTTTCAGTGGGAGGCGAACCCTCGCCTGCACGGGTGCTTCGTTTGCCAGGTGTTCAAGGTGAGGGATACCGGGTTTGCGGATTGGCATAAGAGATTTTTTTTCGCCGAGCCTTGCGGAGTGAGTTTTGTCGTTCCACGGAGGGTAGGTGAGGCGAGGTTTGTGGGGGAAGGAGTTGGTTTTGAGGATCCACGTTTTTGGGAAGTGGACGAAATTCAAAAACGAGTGCACGATGCAGAGGACTACCTGCGCGAGCTTGAAGATGACGTGCGGATTTATACGGGTAAGGTTTCGGTGGTTCCTCTTTTCTTCTCTTCGGTTTTGATCTTGTACCCGTGTTTTATCTTGCAGGCCAGCCAGAACTCGAACTGGGTTGGTTCCGACTTCGGCAGATTGGGAACAAAAGGGTGCCCCATGACCGACCGGGGCCTTCCCGTCTTCTGGCGAAGAAGAGACGGGCAATATCTAGAGCGTCAGCAGGGGGAACTTCTTCGGCAGCGGCCCTACCTTCGAGGAGGGTAAGGACGACCTGGCGTACATAGATGATGTGCAGGTCAGTGACGATCCCGAAGGGCAGCGTGAGGGGCATGAAGACTTGACGGGTTCTGGCGCCTAAGGGCCGGCTTCTACTGGTCAGAGCGTCGAGGAGTCTGGGGATGGTGTTCGAGATGACCCTTCGAGGGTCGTTCCCGAAGGGAGGTCTGACTCGGTGACCCGACTCGGCGCTCGAGCCGCCGATGCGCTGGATGCAGTAAAGTGTCAAGTGGAGCAGCTTACCAAGGAAGCCATGGCGCAAGAGAGGAAAGCGAAAGAAAACGAACTTCGGCTTCTGGAGTCGGAGCGTCAGCGTCGTCTCGTCGAAAAGCTCTCCGTTTGGCCATGCGAGGTTTGGATGAGTCCAGTCGCCGAAAGGCTGAGCTTCAGCAGCTTTTGGAAGACACGCTTGATCGGTCTCGCAAGGAGGCTCGTCAGGAAGGGGTTGCCGAATTCTGCCGTTCCATTGAGTTCAAGGCACTTATTAAGGAGGCGCTGGAGAGTTCGGTGAATATGCTTGGTTTAGCCCTTCTCGACCGGGGGTTGATCAGTCGTGAGGCTCTTGAAGGGCTGAATATGAACGAGTGCATCCTTTCGAAAAGCCGCTCGTACCAGTGTCCATTCTTCAAGATGTCGGCAGAGAGGATGGGGCGGATGTTCGCCTTCGTTTCGAACCTAAAGGTAGTCATCCCCCCTACCGAAGCCGAAATGGCGAGAGCTGAAGGGATCGCCGGAGGGGTCCCAATTCCGGAGGAAGAACCAAGTTTTCAGGGAGAAGGGACTTCAGAGGGGCCCTTGGTTGTCTCTCCTCTTCGTTCGCGAGACCCGATGGAGGATGTGCCTCAAACCCCTGGTGCGGATATTGGAGTGGATTCTGATTCCGAGATTTTGAGGGGGAGTGACTTGCAAAGATCTTTGTAATATGTCTTGTAAAGCAGATCATAATGTAAAGCTTTTGCTCATTTCTGTGTTCTTTTTATTCGAGTAATCTGTTATAGATATCTGTTGTGAAGCTATTTGCCAAGCTTTTGGTAGGATGGCATGGAACTTCGAGAAGTGGAGTGCCCTTGACTGCCAGTCGCTTAGGCTCTAAGTTAGGATTTGTTAGGCCTGGGACTTCGAGAAGGAGAGTGCCCTTGACTGCCAGTCGCCCAGGCGCTGAGTTAGATTTTGTTAGGCCTGAGACTTCGAGAAGGGGAATGCCCTTGACTGCCAGTCGCCTAAGCTCTAAGTTAAGATTTGTTAGACCTGGGACTTCGAGAAGGGGAGTGTCTTTGACTGCCAGTCGCCTAAGCGCTAAGTTACATTTTGTTAGGCCTGGGACTTCGAGAAGGGGAATGCCCTTTACTGCCAGTCGCTTAGGCTCTAAGTTAGGATTTATTAGGCCTGGGACTTCGAGAAGGGGAATGACCTTGACTGCCAATCGCTTAAGTTCTAAGTTAGGATTTATTAGGCCTGGGACTTCGAGAAGGGGAATGCCCTTGACTGCCAGGATTTGAGATATTATTTCATAAAACTGATAATGTTGTAGACGATTTACAAGTGTTTCATGAATAAAATCTCCTGATGTCGTTGCCGCTCCAGGTCCTTGGTAGGAGGGTTCCGTCATGCCTTGCCAATTTGTAGGTGTTCGGGCCAAGCACGTCGTGAATGATGAAAGGACCTTCCCAGTTAGGGTCGAGCTTGCCTGATGCCATGTCTCGGCCGACGGTGTTTTTCAATCTCAAAACAAGGTCGCCCTGTTGGAAGGGTCTTCTTTGAACGTGCTTGTTATAATATTTTCCGATCCTCCGTTTATGCTCTGCTTGTCGAAGTGCAGCTAGTTCTCTCACTTCTTCGAGGAGGTCAAGCTCGAGTTTCCTTGCATCCTCATTTTGTTTTCGCCATTCGAGAAGAGCTGGTGGATCGAAATTGCTGGTGTGTTCGACTCGGGGGGAGTAGATTTCTAGTTTGACCGGGACGAGCGCTTCTCCCCCAAAAACGAGCGAGAGGCATTTGACCCATGGTTGCGGTTGGTGTGCAGTTGAGTCCCCAAATACCCGCCGGCAGTTCAGCTACCCATGATGACCCGGTCCGGTCAATCCTTTTTCTTAATGTGCTGAGGAAGTTTTTATTTGACGCTTCGGCTTGTCTGTTCGATTGTGGATGCCGAACCGATGCAAAGCTCAAATTGATTCCATTTTCGGAACATAGATTTTGGACGGCTCGGCTTGTGAAGGCGGTTCTATTGTCGCAGATTAGGGAAAGCGGGACGCCGAACCTGCATATGAGCCGTGTCCAGATGAAGTTCCTGACGTTCGCGCCCGTCGGTTGTGCCATCGCCTTCGCCTAGACTCATTTTTAGAAGTAGTCCGTTGCTAGGAGTACATGGCACAGGTTCTTTTCAGATTTCGGGAATGATCCCAAAAAGTTAAGGCCCCACATCGAAAATGGCCAAGAGCTGGTTATGGGCTGTAGTTGAGCCGCGGGTTGCCTCGGGATGTTCGAATAGATCTGGCACTGCGGACATTTTTGGCTAAATTCCTTGGCGTCTTTTCGGAGGTTTGGCCAGTAATATCCTTGGCGTAGAACTTGCAGGGCGAGATTCCGCCCTGCAGCGTCGGTTCCACAGTCTCCGGCGTGTATCTGTTCGAGCATGGTTTTCGAGTCCCCTTCGTGGATGCACCTCGCCTTGGACAAAATGTATCTAGCGATTTTCACCCGGAGCCTGCGAGCCTTATGCCTGTCGTGTGGAAGCTCGCCTGTCTGGAGATAATGCTGATGATTTTGTAGCTTGGCATGAAAATTTCTTCATAATAGCTTCATAAACTCCCAGCTGAAAAATATTTACCTTTGATAACCATGATGGCTTGACATCATCGTAAACTTTTAATAATTGTTTCGCTTATTATTAGTAATAAAAGTATGCAAAACAGTATGAAGAAATCGACCAAAAAGATAGGGCAGGACTTGGTTAACAAATGCAGCTGTTCCCAAAACCACTGTCCACTTGAAAACCATAATAGGAAGGAGGCTGAATAACCAACTGCTTACCCAATTTCCCGTTAATTATAGCGAATAATTACACAAAAAATTAACTGGAAACTAATATTTTGGACACTGTTAGTTTAATAGAATGAAAATAATAAAATAAAAAGGGTATATAAATCATATTGATTACATGGTTGGATGATAGAAAGCGAAACTATCAAGATGAGAGAAAATTGCAAGTCGGGTAAGATTTTTTTAGTTAAAAGATAGCTACAGAACCAAAAGTAATGGAGTGAAACAATAATCCAAACAAACTTACTTCAAGTAATAGTGACTTCAAAACCCAGAAACTGTGAGCTTCTCTAACTTGCTTATGCCATTGTTTACTGTATTCTACATCTAGAAAAGGACCAATTAAAAAGCCTTGCAAGCTTTCCACCATAATCAACATATGAGCCGCAATAGTTGGCAGATGGCCTTCATAGCGCTTGCCAGCACGGAGGTTAATATTTCTTGCAGGTCCTTTAATGGCATTGGAAGCAGCTAAATTCAATAAGCACCCCTTTTTGTTAGTGGACATCCCTTTGCATGCGATGCACCAACCACATCTTTCCCTCGGTACATCCATAACCTTCTTGTCAAAACATGGCCAAAGGAAATTCATAACAGCTCCAGAAAAGGCTTTCATCTGGAGTGCAATACTTGCAGAAACTGCTTTCCTAGGGTTGGAAGAACCATGAGCTTCTGAATATTTACCATCTTCAGACGAAAGAATAGCTAGTCTTGCAGCAGCAGATGCAGCAATATCACCTTGAGTATACTGATTTATGTATGGTATGTGCTTGAAGGAAACATGAGTATTTTTATCACTTGTTTTCTTATGTGTGACAACATTCGCATTGGAAATGTTTCTGCTTTCACAAGTAACAAAAAAAAAATTCTTTGTAGAATATATAGAGCTAACTGCATCTTCCTTGCAAATGTCACTCCCATTCTTAGGGCTACAGGAGACATTGTTTAACAAATTTGATTTTTCAGCAAACAAAGGTTTGTTTGAGATAGAGAAATCAGTCACAGAAGAACCAAAGCAAGGCTGCTCCCTCTTGTTAATATGCTTGGATGAAAGAATCTTTTGATCTTCAAAGATTGCAACTCCAGATGTGAGATTTTCCTCAATAGTTTGAACCAAGATTCCTTCAGCAGCTTCTGGTATCTTATTATCGCATACCTCATCAAGTCCTAGAAGATTCATTTCTGAATCTGAAATGCCAGCCTGACGAATGATAGAAGTAGCAACCTGAGCTTCACTTCCATCTACCTTGGGGACATCATTTCTGGAGTTACCTAATATCGTGCTGCACATACTATTATACCCTAAACTGTTCTGTAAATTCATGATTCTCCATGGAGAGGTACTGGAAGAATTGGATACAGCAAGATCAAAGCTAAAAGAATTACCCATGACAGGTTCCATTTTTTCAGCTTTCATCTCTACCAATGGAACCTCAAAATATTCAGATATCCTTCTACAAATATCAATGTATAAAAAGGAACTTGCTTCAATTGAAATTGCATCCAAAACCTTTGGAACGTCATCCAGGTTATAGTATCTACAAATTGACTCATTGTTCAAAGAGTCAAACCTGCCTCCCAAAGACAACAAAATATAAAAGGTGAGCTTACACTGACAGGGCTCACTGTTCAAGCTACAATAAAGAATAAAGGCTTCTTGCCAATAGAGCCAATTATGATTAAGTTGTTGCATTGTAAGTCAGAAGAAGAAACAACGAAGCTAATAAACAGATAAACAGCAATACCTATATTCACTTCAACTGTTTAATAGAACATGATTGGACGGCCCAAAATATGAATATCAATTGTAGTAGGAATGAGAATATGATAGTAGTAATAGCTTTCTTACAAGTTAAAGAGAATAGAGCTGTAAGTGATAAATGATCAACAAAAATAATAATACTACATTTGGCTAGATAACAAATTAGATTATTACAGGTATTCCTTAAAGACAATTATTTCTGGTAATCCAATAAGCGCGAAAGCAGATGTGATGCCTGATAATTCTGCTAACAAACACAAACATAGGCACGCTTGTTTTTGTATGTTGAGAAACATGCAACTTCATCATTCCAAATTATTTCGCTTAGCTCAATATTGCTGATTTACGATCTTAATTGCCACAAATATTATATTATTCTAGTACAATGCCTGTCTCTATCACCTAAAATTGTAATTAAAAAATCCTAAACCTAATATATGTCGTCCAAGATGAACAGATTACAGTTCTTCCAAAAGTTTGACTCAGTAGCCTACAACAAAAACAATAGCCAAGCATTAATCCCAATCTTTATGGAGGAAAAATGGATTGAACACATTAGTCAAACATATGGTTTAAATATGCAGATAATTTATAAGTATTTATGCCATAGCAAGAGTTTACTTTTGATGATCAAACATTATGATAAACTATGCAATGAAAAAATAACTTTAACACATGTAGTAACTTGTTAAAGCAAAAATAGTATGTGGCTATTTTCAATCTTGATATTGAGAAGAATAAAACTGACACTTAGTTAAAGGCCTATAACAAATTTTTCCATGCATCATAATTCAGAATTACTATTTTCAAAATTAATTGTTATTTTCTAAACTTTCTTTCAACCTAAAAATATTTGTGATAGGCTTTTCAAATCAATTAAAATAACGCTTTAAGCGTCCACCAGTACGTGTGATCTATTCCTGGTTGCTTGAGAGGAAAAATATTTGTATCAGAAAGTTTCTAAACTTATGTTACAACTCAAAATGAAGATAAATAAACAAGCTCCACAGGACACAAGTGACCTGACAGAAGAAACTTCAGACAAACCACTGGTATTAACATCCGGAAAGATAATAGATCAAAACCATCCCAAGGGAAAAGAAAAGAAGTAAAGTTTTAAAGTTATTAAATTATTCTGATGTTCACAAACACAAATGAGTAATGCGGATAATGAGATTTAAAGATTATACATCATAGTTAGAATAAAATGGATTTGCTCTCAGAAAGATTATACATCACATTACACACACTGTGGCCACATTGGCATTCAGAAACATTATACATTACCATGTCAAGGGAAAAGATCAGTGCAATAAAGTTCTCATCTTCGGTTTATTGCCTTAATATGATGTTCTACAAACACAAATGAGTCATTCGAATATATGTTTATCATAACAAAATGCCTTTTTAAAACTTTCCTCTCCAAATACTGTAGCTGCATATACCTGCCTACAGAAACCATAGTGTTGGAATTCATCACGTTCATGAAATTTAAGGATAACAACCCCTCAACAAATGAATAGAACATACAAACTCAAAGTAGAGAGAGGGTGAAGAGAAACAAAAAGAGGAAAAAATGCAAACGACATAAATTAGTTTCACATAATTATGTCATACATGCACTGAAATGGAAACCAGAGCAATCCAAAGCCATTTATTAAAACAGCAATTGTTACTGCTTGGTGAATGAGCATTGCATTACCCTTTCAAGTCATTTGCAAACGAAGCTTCAAACAGCTAATACAAAAGAACATCAAAATAAGAAATTTTAAAGTAAAGAAGCCTTACACTAGCAAGTAATTGCAAGTCCCCATGAAAATTCGTCCATTTGGATCAATGCCAAAAACCTCTGCTCCACGTATACCCCTTCCTACCCTAGAAGATGTAGGCCCAAGTCTATTAACGTTGCATTCTGGACAAAACCACAAACCACTAGGAAGAAATGCTTTATTCAGCCCAATGCATCTAAAATGATATGCTGAAGGGCACCCATCACAGCAAACCAATGACCCATCCATGCCACAAAGACAGCATTCATCACTGTTCTTATCCTGAGAATTAGTTGATGCATCAGCACTAATTTCTGATACTGTGGTACTAACAACCCTATTATCAAATGCAACAGACTCCTGCAAAGCTCCTGCAACCATTGATGCTGTGGTCATTGAGCTTTTATGTTGCACAGTTGCAAGTTCACCTTCTAACCGAAGGTTAGAATCAAGGCAGATGTCACCATCTTCTTTCATGCTCTCCCGCATCTCAAGTTCTGCTCTAAGTTCTACAGAATTCACGACATCATCACAAATTACCTGCAATACTTTAAGCTTTGTAGCCACTGGTAAACAGTAATAATCGCCATCTAGAGCACCATTGGAGCAATCCTTCAAATCCAGTTCTTTCAAGTGTCCCATAACACAGAGATATTCAACTAAGAAAGCAGGCCAGGTCAAAACATCAAGCAATGTCCAATCATAACATCTGTGAACAAGATCAACCAAAAAGGTGAGAGCCTAGTGCAATAACTATTGAAGAAAACAAGGGAAATTTTCAGGTAGAATGAAATTAACATGCGGACAAGAACAATACTTACGTTAAGCATTTGTTCGCCAGTTCAAAGCCCTCTGAAGAAAGTACCTGCAGCTGGCGGCTTAGGGCCCGCATGAGGCACAGATGGATTGCATCCATCAAGGAGTTTTGCACAGTACTGTTGAGCGAACCCACGTAATCATCAAATCCAAAGGGGCTCAGAAATAATTGAAGACTGAACGACCTCAGAAAATTGTAAGTGGAGAACAAATAAGCAACCGAATTTTTGGGAACAAAAATGTCCCCTGAAGATGGAGGCAGTTCCAAGGGTAAGATCTGTATTTCCAAAGAAGAGGAATCTTGAACTGCAGTAGGAACTAATGCATGGTCACATGAATCGCTAGAAGAGTCGCCGTCCCCAGAGGCATCCTCTGCGTTTAACTGGGAAGCAGGAGCAGGAATATCAGAAATGCTTGCCCTCGACCGTGTATTTGGCCTCTTCAAGCCTCCCAGTGGAACCATCTGGTCAAGCCTCCTCTTCCTTCTAGTAAGCTTACCGCCTGCTCCTTCCTCCATTAGGATCCTGTTCACCGATTCCACCTCCAAATCCTCCTGATGCCCATCCTCATACATAACCCTGTAAAGCTTGCTACTGTTGTCATACGAGACCACTTTCCCTAAAAAAACCCTTCCGATCCCCGACGAATTTCTCACAACATAAGCACCAACCAAACCACCGCCACGGCCACCAGTATCACCGCCAACAATATCATCCATCCTCCCACTGCCAGAAGCCTCCGTTCCCTGATCCACCCTCTCTTCCTCCCCCGACTTCTTCAACTCCTCGTCGCACCCGATCGCCCCGGCACCCTCCATCCCATTCCCCTCCATCTCCAGCGCCTTCAATAACAAAGCAGCAAACGATCCGCAGAAACCCTCAGATCCGACTGCCTAAACCGAAAGCGAAAAAGTAATCAACGCAAAGAGTAGGAGGAGGAAGAGAAGTACCTCGCAGCGTCCAGATCCGAGCGAAAACGCGGCTTGCCACCTCTCCTTTCCTGCCCTAGATTAGACGCGAATAGGGCTGCGGAGAGGAAAGATGCCAGAGGCGACGCGAAGAGAGAGACACAGAGAGAGAGAGAGAGAGAGAGAGAGAGAGAGAGAGAATCTACGGACCTGAGTGCGGCGGCGTGCGGTCGAGTTCTGGCGGTTCGGGGAGACCGCTGCACGCTCGGGCGAGTCACGTGTCGGTGATCCACGTTATCAGAGGCTGAATGAAAAACGTGGCGGTGGTAATAATTTGGTTCGACAGCGAACCGGTTCGGGCCCGCGGTCCGAGCCGTGGGGGAGCGCGGCTCCTCGCCCTGCGGTTCGTGAAGATGGCGGGGAAGCTTTTGTCACCATCCACCCGCAGTGCCGCCAATATCTATTAAATTCAAATTATTCAAATATTTGAAGTATCCGGAGGGAGGAAATTAACGGTAACATTTTTTATATTTCTTCCCTCCAATATATATATTTTTTTCCCTTTGGCAAATAGTTTGATTAGTAGGATGGTTAATGTGCTACAAATATGTTGGCCATTTAATTGATTTTTGTCTACTGTTTGTTAATGGTGAGTTGAGTACCTTGCACATATCATTAAATGCACAAAATTCTTGCCAATTATCAAGAGATTCAAACATGCAGTGAATAGGATTTTTTTCTTAATTTGAAATTAATACAGTAATAAACTATAGTTAATATAGAGTTACAAGATTGTTTATTTCTTGATTGATTTGCATCAATAGAATGTAGATTGTGCACAAATCTCATTCGTAGTATTTACGTATGATTAAATTGTAATATCAATTTTGAAAGTCCGAGTTGGAGACAATTATAGCTTTTAATTTCATCTGAGAGAACAAAAAAGTGTTACGAGAAATGGGTTGGTGTTGGGAGGTTAAATTGACTGCCTTTTAAAAATCATAAAATCATTTTTTTTGAACCACTCAAGTAAATTTTAATTTTTAATTGAAAGTTATATAAGATATAATCTTAAGATTTGTGTAAAAACCTTGGGCTTTTCAGACGATTCATCTGCAGCAGCTCATCCTAACTATTTACTCCAGAAAAATATTGCAAATTAATAGATATTTAAACCCAGAAATACTTAATAAAGAGCCATGATAACAACAAACAGTATTTAAACCAAGTAATAGATATCATTTTCAGGGCAAAATTAGTTAACTATAGTTTGTTATCATGATCTAATCATTTTTTTTTTTTTGAAAACATCATATTTTTTTTACTGGAAATAGAAACACCACCTTCACACAAAAACAGCAATAATCTCTGTTATTATCATCAGCATTTAGTTCTTCATACTTCAGCCAAAGAGATCATCTCTGACCTGGAAATGGTGGCCGGAAATTCCATGCGAAGCTCGCAGCAGGTAAAAAGTCATCACTAAATTGCGCATGATCAAAGCCAGCATCATACATCTGATCCCCAAGCGGCGGCGTTAAACTCGAATTGAAACCTAAATCTGCCTTGACATTAACTCTTGACAGCATAATCCCCAAACCAGAACCTGGATCCAAGCTGTTTTCGTAGTTTGCATCAACATCATTTTCAAATTTGGGATGACCACCAAGATTACTTGTAAGGTTAGAGAGGACATCTTCAGGTTCCGGGGAGAGATGGCTCAAGGTGATCATCTGAGAGCACTTTGCCTCATTGTTCGTAGGTAGATCTTGAGTTATCTTTAACTTTTTTTTAGCATGAACTACTCTGCGTAACGCATTCCCAACTAAAATGGTGTTCTCATCTCCATTGTCATGCTCGTAATTATCATGCTGTGAAGTATTATACTGATTTGCTTCAGTATGGAACGCATTCTCCTTCAAAATGTGACCTTTCTGAAATGCTATATTTCGATGCTTCAAAGTCCAATCAGGGCGACTCCACAAATACAGTGGCGGTGGCTTCAAGTTCCATTGCTCCATTTGGTTACCATCCATGTCAATGGAACCAGGTAAATAGAAAGACTGCACGAGAAAACTATGTTTTTAATCAGGCCATACCAATCTCTCTTTAGTGGGATATATATAGAATAATTTTTCATATTGCAGGATAGATTTGGGGTTTGCATGTAAAATCTGTGATGAGTAGAGGGTTATGGGTTTCTGTCACCTAGATTTGGCATTTTGAGTGGGCAAATAAAATGCTGAACATTATACTAAATACCTTTAATTTAATTTTTAATCTTTCCAATTATCATAATCTTTGTTGGTTATCCAGGTTTTTCTGTAATGTTCTCATACTAGTAAATTATAATAAATTAAAAGTAAACTGCATTCAAGGGATTGAGATATAGTGGTACTTGCAAGTGGGTCGCTACTTTAAATTTTCCCAACAAGAATGACATGGTTAAATGTGAACATGCATAAGAATGATACAGTTAAATGTGATGTGGCTTACTCTTCTGCCCTAAAATAATTACTTCTGAGAGAGAGGCAGGGAGGAATTTGGTCCTTAAAAAGTATTTTCCCATTAAAATGATTGTTTTCCTAGTAAGGAACAAGCGAAAATGCAGGAACAACCCTCAAGAGCTAAATGCCAATGACCATAACTATGAGGGATCAAAGTTAGGAAAATTCAAAAGGCGGGTCTCATTTGCGGATACCCTTAAACCTAAGGCCCCCAGATGCAATTTACACATAAGTTAATATTAAATACATTATTTTTGACATGACTTGTTAAACTTTCCTCGTAAGAAATTAAACAGGGTGGCATTGGCCAGAGAAATTTTATGAAATATGGTGTAGGTATGATTTTATATTCAATACTAAATCTGTTTACAAGACTACTATATAAGGGAATTATATGGCTAATTTAATGGGTTAAGAGTTTTGTAAACTAACTCCATTTTAATTCCCTACGAGGTAATAACTACATTCAAGACAATTTATTTTCAATGGAAGTGACTGCTACCTTCCCGGAAAACTTGCTATTGTCCTCCCAGATTAGATCGTAAGGTGATTTTTTTTTATCAAGTCTGATAACAAAGCATATTAGTGTAATACTTGATTAATATTGATATCAAAACATAATGACAACTAAAATATAAGTAGATAAAAAAAAAATCATACCTTTCAGTCTCTTCTGGAACGATAAGAATGAGCATCTTTGGTTGGAAACTAAGAGCTTTATCGATGAATGTATTGGCTAGATATGCTTTCTCCCCAAATGGTGGGTTTAGACCCATGATCTAAATTGGAATGATGAATTACAACAAGAATACTAGCTACTTATCGAAAGGAAAAAACCCAATGATATCATGGATAAAGTGTGCATGAATTGATTAGAGAAAGAATGAAATAGGTATGAATCAAATGAAAGAGTGAGATGCAAGATTAAATAAGGACATGTATATGTGTGTATATACATATTCTTACCAATCTAGATCCATCAGGTAACTCATCAGGTTGCACCGTCATCCAATCTCTTTGTTCGAAGTTTAAGTCATTCTACACAATAGAAAAAATGAGCCTCAGTTAACATTTCAAGCAAGGGAAAATCACACTTCCACTGAGCCAAAGTGGATAATATCTTGATAGCCAACCCAGTACAAGGCTATTGTAGAAGCATTAGCTTTACCATACAGGAATGGTAATGCAGTTCATTCATGTTTACCATGACCTATTTACGTCAGCTCAAAATATTACAACTTCAACTAGCCACAGCTGCACTATAAATTGATAGTCCTAATTATATGACCTAGAGACATACAAGGAATAAATAAAAATTTAGGAGAACTTAAAAAATGGAGCTCAAGGCTGCTTTGCAAATGCTTAAGTTTAACCATTCAAAGCTGGTAACACAGGTTCATTCTTGTTTGCCATCATTTTGTTTTACTCTACTTTGAGTCTATCACAACCGAAAGCACTAAGCAGCCATACAGCAACAACAACCAAGGCTTTATCCCATGAATCATTCATTTCCATTGCACTCTGTCAAATAACAATTCCTCAATTAGCCTCATATAAAATCATTCTTTATAGTTTCTTAACCATGTCTTTTTTTGTCTTCCTCCTTTCTTAATATGAGCAAAATCTAATAACTTAACTTTTCTTACTGAAATTTCTATCAACCTACGATTTATATATGTCTAAACCATCTAAGCTGACTCTCTTTGAGCTAATTCTCAATTGAGATTACTCTAACCCTCTCAAGGATATACTAATTCCTCATCATATCTTTTTGTGAATACTTACTCATCTGTTTTAGCATCCTAATTTGTATGACATTTTATTTATGTCTTTTGCATTGTAGGTCAACATTCAACATTATATAATATTATTTTTCATAATACTATTTTATAAAATTTACCTTTAGTTCTAAGCGAAAATTTTCTATTACACAAAACACAAGATGCATTCTTCCATTTTATCTATATTACTTGGATCTTGCAAATAATATTATCATCTATTTTACCATTATTTCATATAACTGACCCAAAGTATCCAAACCACTCTTCTTGATAACATGATCATCAATTATCACCTTCTCAGTATTAGTTTTTCTATCTTATTAAATTTACATCCCATATATTTAGTATAACAAAAATCTTTACTCTTAAAGGTATTCCTTCGTAACTTGAATTTCACTTTGGCCTCATCTCTAGTCTTATCAATAAGGAGAATATTATTTGCAAAAAAATATATACCAAAGCATTTTTTTAAAGATATAATACTGATGTATACTCTCCAATAGCAACAAGGCCTCAAGTCCATACTAGCTAAGGTTTATTACGTGGATTTCTCGTCTATTCAACCATATATAAAGCAATGCTCTTTGTAATGTTGAGGTACATCTAACAGATGATGAAAGAAGAGAAAGTAGATGAATAATAAAGTGAAATGTAGAGGGAACTTGAAAGAGAGAACAAGGCCATCTATAAAGTTAGTATCATGATTATCAGCTCATACATCATAAATTCTAAACCTAAATTTACCAAAAAGCTGTAGCATACTGCCACATTTAATGCATTTGCAACAAAAATGCAATATTAAGAGATTAAGTTGCCTTGATTAGTGGTTAAAAAAAAAACCTGATTCCTAGGTAACTAGAATGCTCTTACAAACCCAACAGTTGAAATATGAAACAAGTTAAAAAGAAAGAAAAAAGGTCAATCGTTGTCTATGTTAAATAAGGGGGTATCTTTAAAAAATAGGATCCACAAATTTTGAAACTTTAGGACAGCTAAGGATGAATCTAACTACAGATCATAGACTGAAAACATACTAATAATGAACTTCCTATAGTACTGCATGCTATCACACCTCAAGATACAAAATTAACTGAAACATACTTCAATATATTGCTGTAAACCTGAATGCATAATAAGTGTAACAGGGAAGAATTACAGGTGTAACTAATCTAATAAAAATCAATATGTTAGTTTTGCACTTCTAGTTAGAACTAATTGGAAAAAAAAATGCATTGAAAGTTTAAAAGAACCCTGGGTGGAATAAGATCATAGTTTCTGAATGAGCATTCCTTCCCAGCTGCATCAAGCTTTTCCCTCATGACTCTACTAAAATCATTAGCGCCACAGCAAAAATCAACAATCTGATCACAAAAAAGAAGGAAAGGCAAGCTTAAGTGAAAAATCATTTTTAATATAATAAAGTATGATCCAGAAAAATTATAATATAGAGCAAGAGAACAGCTGAAGTATAAAAAATAATAAAGAGAAAATCTTCATATTGGCTATAGTGCGGCAAAACTACATACAAAAAGCAAAATTAGGACAAACTATTTTGCTAGAACTCAAGGGAAACTCATAGACATCACAAATCAGGTTGGTAGTTCAATTTTGAATAAAGCCATACATAGAAGTAGAATTTTACAGGTTTAACTTTAACTTAGTGTCTCATTCACAGGTGAAATAAAATAGCAAAATGATTTTCTAGATCATTAATATACACAAATAAGATGATTCACATAAAAACATATTACCTGAAGAGCATAAAACCAAGACCTTCAAATGTTTTCCAATTATCTTGATAAAAATATAAATAAGAAATTAGATGTTCGATTGGTTGGCAATCAAGGATAATTAAGAGGGAGAAAGTATTAGCATCAAACAGTGTCTTGAAGGATAAAGAACTTCCAATCATAAAGGCAAAACATTGTCTACAAACTTTTCATGCCATTCGTCATGTGCATATAGCTGATATCACATGACAACTTGGTAATGGGAATTAATAACTTTGTGTTGAACATAGGATAATGATAACGATGATAATATCACCAAATAACTATAGAAGAAAGTAAACTAGCCAACCACAAAACACCAAATTTATGTGAAAATCCCTCAACTTGGATGCAAAAAGACAGAGCCTATTGTGACAGAATCCACTAGCAAATGCGATGGGAACAAAGTTCTTAAAATTCAACCCTTAGTTTGAGGGATACCAATAGAAAGGGGAGATATAATGTCAAATTTGAGTGAAAAATGAAAATGGAAACCTAAACTTGTTCTCACCACCAAATATTTTCTAACTCCTGTTGGAGAATCTAATCTAGAGAAGACGTCTTGAATGCTTGAGAAATGGTAGTCGAGTCAATAAGAAAAGGCCTTTTTCTTCTTCCCCATCTCTTCCTCTCTATCTTTCTCTACGGCCTCCACCAACACAAGAGTTCCTTTCACCACAAGGGCAATCCCAAATTAATTCCCATGTGAATAGCAAATTTTATATCCTTTTAGACTAAGAGAGTGTGGTTAAACTTCTAGATAGGATAACATGATAGCATGCATCAAAACGCATTCCATGTTTGGCCGATGTTGATTGAAGATTCAAATTTAGGTTAACTTTGGCTGATTAAAAACAAATCTAGTTGATTGATAATTTTCATTTAAGCATGCACAGAATAAATTTGATTGAAGATTCCAAGCTAATTTAGGAAGATGAAGGTTCACCATATTAATATGATTTTTTTGCTTATAAAGATGTACTAGGGATATCATTCATTATGATTGATTGGAGATTCCATTTTGAGATGATTTTATTTCTCGCATTTATTTTATATTAGTTGTTTCTATTTCTGTGATTGTTATTTTAGGCATGTTATCTGTTTTTCCTCGTTCGTGTGAGGAATTTATTATATTATATATTTTTCTTTATTGAGTCAGTTTGTATGGAGGTCAATATAAATGTCTCCCTGTTACTCTTATTTTCTAATACTGAATAAATTTGACTTGTGTTTCCCTTGGGATTATTTGATTCTGGAATGAATCGATATCCTGAAAAAAGAAAGTCTTGGGCCTTGGGTGAGAATCCCTAAACTCCACCCGCTCCAGCTCCTCTCTCTGGGTTCGATTTCATTCATCTTACATCCCTCAGCATTCACCTCACCTCATCCTCCTGCACTCCGCCTGCTCATTTGCGTTCTTGAATCTAGCTCGCCGACTCCGGTTCGACGTGATCGCGTCGTCAGGTTTCCACATCACCGACGATGTGCCCGTGCCGACTATGTCGACGTGAGTACACAACTCCGCTTGATGCCGCCAAGCACGCCCAGTCTGCTGCCCCACACGCCATTTTGTGCGCGCCGACACGCAGCCCAGCGCACGCTGTCCTGCGCGTCGCGCAACTCGTTTGCAGCTTACGATGCGCGGGGCCCTCGAGCGGCCCGCGGCCCGCACGCCAGCCCGCACACCTGCCGCGCTCCGCCGAGCCCCGCCCGAGCGCCCGCCTGCCACGCTTCCACCCCGCCCGCGCGTCGCTATGCGCCGCCCACCACCCGCTTGCCCCCGCAGCCCGGCCCCGCCTGCCGCCGCCTCGCTTCCCCCGCACCTCCGGCGCCTGGGCCCCCAGCTATCCGACCCTAACTTTTTGGGAGGGGAAATTATCTGTCGGTGGTCCCTGGAATCTCTTACATCGAGGTATGAAATCTTCAACCAAAGCCATTAACCTGCGTTAGGAGTGGTAATAATCTGGATTTTTCTGCTCGTTGTGATTTGCTCGAATTTGTTTCACCTGTGCAACCTTTCATTATTGAGATGAATATAAATTACTGTTGGTTAAAAATTCGGTGAGATCCTTAATTCTGTTCTCCGTTTCTGATTGTTGGAAAACTGGGATTGCGCCATAATCTGAATTGTAATTTTTCAAATGACCTTCCATTCTAATTTATTTAAAATTTTGAAAGAAATCAAGTTTTGTTAGTTTTAATTAATTTTCTCGGGTCATTACAAAATTATTCTAGATGATATTCTAGCATTAGTTGTGATCATTTTGCATTATAAAATAGACTGATACTCTAAAACTGCATTCATCATTCGTCCCGCTCCCGCATCATAGAATGTTTAACTTAATTACTTGTTTTAATACAAAAGTTAAAGATCACAAGTCAGAGTCTGCTATCCCTATAATTATCATGCTTAGCATAATTTTTTAAAAGATAAAGGAAAAATAAGGGCCCCATGCAAAGTGAATACATTCTTCAAAACAATATAAGTTTGTTCATGAAAGTGCTGTGAACAAATATAAGTTACTGGCCATAATCTATAAAACTCAAGCTTTTTAAGTCAAATGGAAACCACAGATAAGGGTCTGTTTATTTTTAAGATTAAATTTAACAAGGTTAAAATTAAACTTAGATGAAGATATTTTTTTATTGAAAGTTGTGAATGATGTGAAATAAAGTTAGTTATTATGTTGGGATATGCGGGATGTTGATATAAGTTAGTTATTATTTTAAGTTAATGTATGTGTAAAGATGTGAAATAAAATTAATTTTTAATATTAAATTTTATGTGTGATGTGATATGTCAGGTTAAAATTAAACTAGATTAATTTTTAACTTGGAGACTCAAGCTTTTTAATGGTTAGTTCTAATGATTTAGTAACACATAATGAACCATCAAAGTAGAACTAAAAATACAACTAGGCAGCGTTGCCTCAAACAATAGTGCACAAGAAAACCAAATAAGGTGAGAAAATTTTAGATGCAATTAAGATGAAATACTTGGAAGGAAAGGGTTTGGCTGAAGGTAAACAAAAGCAACAAACTGTAGAATCATGAAGTACATGAGAAAGTTTTAAAATATACAATTTACAAGGAATGATGATGATGAACGTGAGTATTTAGATCAAGTATTGATTATACAAGAATCAAACATGGGAAATTGGCAATTAACCATGCACTATAAAAAATAAATATCAAAATAAAGCACATCCTTACTGTATCACCACTAAGTATGTACCACTGAAGCTTATCAGCAATCTGCACATAAGAATTCATTGCATGTATTAGTTGAAGATCATTCCATGAAATACAGCAACACAAAAACAATAAAGCTTCAATCCCAAACTACTTAGGTCACCTATATGGATTTCTTTTCTTCAATTCTCAACATAGTCCACTAGCACAAGTGATTCAATATCATGTTTTTAAAACCCATTCCAAGACATTTTTGGTCTTCCTATTCCTCTATTTAACATTATAAATTTACTTATAGAAGTTGGTATAGGTCTACAACAAGATGGCATAACAAAATTAAACATCTTTCTCCTAATTTATTCTAAATAAAATAACATTGACCGACTAAGCTGAATTTGAGAATAGATGAAACCCTAGCATATTTTAACATAGCTATTTGGATTATGCCATGGCAAAAGTTAAGGAAAAAGAAAAGAAGGGAAGTGAGGGGAGAATGGGAGAGAAGATTGTGCCGCACTATATAGTGGTGCCAAAGGCAAAATAACAATTGTATAAACTATAATGGCTTGAGTAGGGGTGACATTCTGGCTCTAAAATCGATAATCGCTCAATGTTCGAATTGATATTTAACAATAATTGAGCTCATCTCAAGTTTATTGAGTCAAGCTACAAGCAATGTTCGGTCGAATTGATAAGGATCAAATTTAGCTCAGTTCTATTTTTTAAATTTAAATAATATAATTTACTTATATAACATAATAATTTGTTATTTGCATAAAATTATGTGTGACGTAGTAATTAGGATATCAGCTGGATAGACTTTTGGGCATGGCATAGTTGACCCAAGTTTAAATTGTATCATACATAACTTAATCTTTTTAAAAAATCATTTCTCACAACTTCAAAGGACTTGAGCTATGGATCGATTAAGGCTCAAGCTAGCTTGAATTTGATTGGCTATGAAAAGTGCTAACCACAAGCCGAGTTTGAGTTATCCCTACCTCAACACAAACTTCGATTCCCCTCATCCCTACCCTTGGTCCAGAATAATAGTCTTGATAGGTAAAGTGTAATTTAAATAAAGAGTAAATATACTAACAGAAATATATGTCAAAGAGCATCTAGAGAACCACCATCGAGAGGTTAAGTCCAACAATGACAGATCTAAAGAAAGAATTGCCCATCATCGAAGATTTTTAGTAGAAGTTGAAGAACAAATAGGTGACTCTGTGTCCATGTACATAAAGATTTTTAGATGAAGGCCATTGTACATCTTCAATGAGTCAACAAAGAGAACCACTCTTATTTTATTTATCTAGCTTGTGCCAAGCATATTTTAAGCATCAAGACAGAGAGATGAAAAGATGAAAAAGTTATAGTTGTAGGAATCTTACATTGAGAAAGTTCTTTGAAGATTTTCATACGGATAAAGCCAAGTTAGTTTCTACTCTTATGGGAAATCTTGTTTTCTACTATCCCCCAAACAAAGTCCTTCAGTATTAGTACGAGGAGAAGAACATAATGGTAACTTTGTTTCCACCTAAGTAGAGCTTTTTAATTGAAAACTCAAGTAAACCTTCAATGAGTCAACAAAGAGAACTATTGCCATTTAAGCTAGTTGTATGGCTTTAGCAACCATAGGTTATTTAACATATTGTGCAACTTTTGCAAGCATTTATCTCTAAATCAGTGCAAGATACTAAAATTGTTCATCACATTTGCTCTATTGTTCTACGGTCAAAGTTTGGAATTGAAGATCACCAGGTTTTTTGATGCCAATTACTTCATCGACAAGTTTTCTTCAACGAGATTTGAAGTTGACAAGTTTGCTTTTGATTGCAACAAATGAAGAAACCATCATAGATACATATAGGCAATACAATAAGGCAAATGTGAAACTCTGTAATTCATGATTATGTAAATAGAACATGTCTTTGAAGAGTCATTTGCTAGTCATAACAAAATACTACATTTATTGAACTAATTCCTATTTGAAAAACATTGATTGGTTGTGCTAATTGACAAGAAACTCATTTCCTGGGCAGGTAACAGAGTTGTTGATGATGCAAATGATTACAGAATAACAACAAAGTCCTAATCCCAAACTACATGGATTGGCTACTTGGATCACTTCTCCATTCACCTCTAACAGAGATTATGCCTATACTACTCAGAACTTTATTTAGAGTAATGGAAAGAGATTTTGAGGAAGGGCTGTCCATGCCTACCTCGATAAGCTTATCTACTTTAGTAAAATGACGACCAAAAGATGTGTATCGCATTCCATGGAGAAACGGTGCAAGATAAGTTTTGAGCCTTTTCTGCAACAATTAAATCAATAAGTTATGTGAGAGATGGGTGTAACATGGTGATAAAATAAGCAAAGATAAATGTAAAGAATTATATAAAATAAAATAAAAGAGTGCAGTTGCAAGAGTCTCCTAATAAAAACATCATCTAAGCATCGTTATTGTGTGAAGCAATCACCCCGCTATCATGCAAAGTAATCTCCTGATTGTTGAACGACTAATCCGCACACTAAAGGCACTGCGGGCTTCACCCATTTGATGCCTACTTCACAAATTATTTTTTAACTTGTCTTAACTAACTAATTAATCAAGGATTAGTGCTTAATCATAAAATTTTTCCTCAAAGCAATTGAGTGCAATCAATACTTAATATCAAGAGAAATAATAAACAAAAAAAGCTTCATATTTGCTCAAATCTCAAAATATTATATTTGAGGGTAGAACTTGCCACAGAAATTCATTTTTGAAAGTGGCGGGGACACCACGATCGATCATGTGGAACATAACCCGTGCATCACCACCCTCAACAACCCATGCGCACCACTCAAGCTTTGCACCACCCCCCCCAACAACTCGTGCATCTGCAAGTGTCAACAACAGAGTGGCACGACGTGCTTCCTGCACAACATAGCACTAACCTGATCGCACCTCGTGTCACCGCCGACTAAGCCTCTCCGCATGCACTAGCACCGGTCAAACCACTCCGCGTGAACCCACTCTAGCCAAGCTGCTCTGTGAACTTGTGTCGTCTGAGTGGTCGATGGAGACCAACTTCCCCAAAAACTGCACAATTACAAATTGGTGCTCTGATTTTGTGAGTCTGGTACAAATTTTAATAAACCTTTTCACCTAATTAAATCGAATACCACGATTTTTTATGCTCACTCGATATTTGTTCAAATTTGTTCTGCCTGTGTGACCTTTCATTATTGAGTGCAAATAATTACTGTTGGTTAAATATTACTAGAACCTATAATCCCGTAATCATATTTCTGATTTGTTGAAAACTAAATTGAGCCATAACCTGAGTTAATAATTTTTCAATTACTTCGATTCAATTTATTTAAAAATTTGAACAATCAGTTTTTTGCAGGTTTGGTTAATTTCTCAGTCATCACAAAATTGAATACAGAAATTTTCGAATTAATTTGTGACTATTCTGTTATATAAAATTTGTTGATCTCTAAAGCTACTACATCATTTATCTGTCTCGCATCAGAAGGTGATCTCTAAAACTACATCATCATTTATCTGTCCGGCATCAGAAGGTGATCCCCTACATGCCATCTACAATCTAGCAAAGTTCTTACATTCATTTTTCATTAAGTAAGAGGCATTTGCAAAAAAGACAAGTTATAAATTATTACTAAGCACACAACCAATGATAATACAAAATACTAGTCATGTATCATTTTATTAACAAAACCTTCAGAACAATATTTAAGTTCCTCCAAGAAATCCACTGTATGATACTAACATATTGATCAATAATGTAACTGCTGCCTATGTTTGTACGAAAAAAGTAAATAAACTTTATAGGGAAACCAACAACAAATCCTTAATCCCAACTAGTTGAGATCAGTTGCAACTCCTCTTGATTCAACTCTACTAAAGTGACTCTATGAGATCATGTAAATCAACTCATACTATAATGACCATATCCCAACTCAATTTTTGTTTTCCCCCTGTATAGTTGCTATTGTGACTTAAATTCTCTTATATTGATGTACAAGGCCTCTATAGGTTGAAAATGGACATAACTAAATCACCTTAAATTTCTCTACCTCATCTTATCCCTCCATGATGCTACTAATGTGGCCCACTATGGTATGACCACTTATACATATGAGCATCCACATAGCTGCTATACTAAAGTTGCGGGCATTTTTGCCAATTATCAAGGAACACTAGCCAGAACATTAGGAGGACATCAACTGATAAAACTAATAATAACAAAAGTGACAAAAAACCAGTTTTTAGTAACAAAAATGACAAAATCAGTTTTTGAAATGTTATTCAATCCAGCAAAAAATTGTGACCAAAGTACAGAGAAAAGAAGAACTCAACATTTTTATCTGGTTATCAATATAACCCAGCTTAAAACATCGACGTTCTTTGTTTCATGGTCAAACTTGCCTTCTATAGGGGATATTTATATAGCAATCTTTGTTTCATTCTCAAGAAGTCATCCAACGAAGCTTACCCTCCATTTTATTATCTGGTAGAGAATCTCAGGTTTGAAAACAGATGTGACATCAACAACGGTATTTCCCTCTTCCAGCTTCTTTAAAGCTATTTTAATAGCCTAAGATGGGGAAATTCCCGTAAGTTATTGTCAAACAAACAGCAGCAAGAATATTCCAAATCAATCAATAATGTACCTCAATAGATGTCACCACCTTTTCCTCAGTTATACCCTTGTCAATTTCCCTCACTTGATATGAATGAGTAGATGGCCTGCTGAGCTTCTTGGTTATATCATCCATTGTCAATGAAGATGACACCTCACTAACTAAATTCTTTATCCTGCATCCAAAAATAGACAACAATCTCTAGCATAGAAGCAGCATAATTAGAGTAATATGAACTAGTAAAAAAATATTTTAGTATCAAGGATTTCAATTAACAGTAGAAACTTTTTATCAATATTTTCAAGAAAATAAGAGTCTCACTATTAGCAGCCCTCTCAACATGTATATATAATCAAGATTTGCACATTACATGTGATTCCTAGTGAATATTTTATAATTAAATCTAAGACATGATCACTCCCCCTCAAGATGGTACATAAATATCATAAAGTTTTAACTTGTTACAAATACACTAATTCCTAATGCCTCTCAAGAACTTTGTTAACAAATATGCTAATTGATTGTTAGAACTTACAAAATATATGACGACTTCCTTGGTTTAATCTTTCTCTTTGATAGAGTGGTAGTTAATTCCTATATGCTTTGTTTTCTCAAAAAATGCATGGTTAAAGGCGATATGCACAATAGCTTGATTACAATATAACTTTATAGTCTCGGATTAGCTAAATCCTAATTCCTACGTCAATTGCTTAAGCCATACAAAAGTTACATGTATATTCTACCACGGCAATAGATCTTGTTACCACATTATGCTACCTACTCTTCCAAAATAGTAAGTTTCCTACAGCTAAAATGCAGTAGTCAGATGAAGATCTTTGATCTATAGTAAAACCTACTTAGTCAAATCTAAATATCTTGTCACCTAAAGGTAGCCAAGATCATGATATAAAAGCCTTTTCTTTAAGGGCTGTCTTTAGGTATCTAAGAACCCTCAAAGTGCCTCCCAATGATTCTTATAAGGGTATTTAAAAAATTAACTGATCACAATTACAACAAATGATATGTGAGGTTTACTTGCCCTTAACTCCCTCTATTTGAATACTAGTTTAATATTCTGCCCAGCCTAGAGCGAAAATGGGATTGGAGATGAAGAACAAACTAAACAAAAGAGAGAGCCTCCAAGCTCCCCATAATGAGGCTGAGTTCTTGTTTGACCGTGGCGCAAATGGAGTAAGAAGAAAAGATTAAATCCCTCCTGAAAATCAGGGCTTCATTTCAGTTCGCATTGGAATCTTTCTTCAAATTCGAGCCGAGACCATTCGACAAAATCTTCGCATATGATTTTTCATAATCTTTCCACTGCTATCACTAACATAACCAAAAGTACAATGTATTGCATTAAACATCTAATAAACTCAAACCTATTGCTTTTTTACCTCTCTGTGGTTTCACCATCCACAACAGGAAACGAACTTTTGAACTTCCTCAAAGAATGATCTGGCGATAGATAAACCATTCCTTTCATGGGATTAACTATTGAAGATCCCTTCACTGGATGAGCTGATGAGATTGTTTCTTCTGGTTCTGCTTTCTTTGGATAAATCATATGAGTGGTACAGCTTTTGTCAGATATTCCTAGAAAAACATTCTGTTTTGGGTGAGGTATCTTCATTTTCAGTTTTAATTGCCCATGTTCAAAGGGCACCATATCAGAAACCCGCTTGCTGTTGCAAAAAATTTTAGGCTTGCTTTTACTCAGGAGCGCAGTCTTTTCTTTATCAGAAGTATTTGGAAATATGATATGATTTCTCAAGGGTGTTCGAAGAAATGGGTCAAGCTCATGCTTCCTGTTACAACAAAACCATATCAGTAATATGTAGAAATCAAGTTACAAATAAAACCCAAGTAATGAAGAACATACATGCAATACATTAAAATGCGATTAGGAAGAAGATTATCCCAAGCCCGTGGTGGGTTGGCTTCAGAATATTGAAAGGAAATATCCCTGAGAAAAGAAGAAATAGAGTTATCTACAACAACAACAACAACAACAACAACAACAACTAAGCCTTTATCCCGTTAGGTGAGGTCGGTTAAGGAAATAAAGTTACTACTAGAACAAAATTGATCAAAAAGTTAAAGCAGTGGGTAAATACAAAAGCTGCTAAGAGGAGGAACTACATTGGCAAGCATCTCCTGTGATATGAAACCGGGCAGCGTCTGCACATTGCAAAATGCAGTTGCCATATTTGCTTGTTTTCTCCTTGTTTACAAGAAACACATTTATGAGCCGGGCATGTAAATGGTTCTCCAGATGAAATGTTTCTCTGAATATTAGTAGATTCAGCTTCATTTTCATGGGAAAGTAACCTAGCCACACATTTTGGATGGTAAAAGTGCCCACACGTTTCATTTCTACAACGAAACACCTAACAAGATAAGAACGTCCAAAAATTACAAAGTTAACTCTGTCCTCACTTCAATACAAATATAGATAATATACGGGAGACTCACATCAACTAATAAACAACAATAGGCGACAGTGTACAACTGTAACATAGGCAAGTGGAGCATTTCCTCTTGACACAAAACACAGGAAAAAGATATAATAAAAAATAAAAAAAAGCCATCAATCAAGCGTATCAAGGACTTAACATACCACCAGTTCCTCGCAATATCCATCCCTTCTCTTTTGTATCAAGACAATAAAAGTTAGCACAAAAACAAAAAGGCAACCTTGAAGCTGAATTACATGCGGACTACAACCTAAGTCAACTGACTTGTATGAATCAATACCTTTAACCAATCTTCCCTATATTTGAAAACTTTGTACAAATGTATCGATGTGGTGATTTGAACCAAACAAAGTCATTCGCAACCATTCATGAAAGTATTTTTTTTACTTAAAAAGCCCGGTCGTGTCTAACTATCAATAGCTTTAAAATGCCTCGTTCGGTCTAACTATCAGGTCATGAGTAATATAATCAACAAGCTCTTATTAATAAAATTCCAGACGCATGCAACGGTGATGAATTTCAAAAAAAAGTCATAGAACAGCAAATTCAAAATTGGTTCTAAACCAAGATCCTATTTGTTTGTAGAGTTATTTTTAATTGGAGTAAAAGATAACCTTTGATGCAATATTTTTGTTTTGAGATTTGTAAAAGATTTAAAATAAAGTTAGTTTAACTTTTAGAATGATTGTAAGATGTTAAATAGTATTAGTTTTTCATTTTTGAAATTTGTGAAAATCGAAGTAAAGTTTATTTTAATGCTGAAGTTCGTGTAAGATTTGAAATATAGTTAGTTTAGTATTGAAATTTATATATAATACGACCCACCGGACCCTTGTTTGTTTAGCCAGGTTAATTTTAATTAAGTATATTACATCATACATAAAATTTAATATTAAAATTTAACCATGATTCATATTATACACACATTCCAAAATAAAAAATTTAACTTTATTTCATATCTTACACACATACCAAAATAATAACTTATATCACATTTCTTACACATCTCAACATAATGACTCACTTTATTTTACATCATAGATAACTCTCAATAAAAAAAATCTTCATTTAAGTTTAACTTTAACCCTGTTAAAATTAACCTTTGCAAATAAGCACACCCGTAAAGTTAAATTTAACCAAGGTTAAAAGTTCAACTAGGCAAACAAATATCTCCATTTGCATTCTCTGCTAAGTTTCATGTCATGCAAGATGAAATGAAGATAAACAAGAAAACAGTTTCATTTTGGTTGAATCATACACCAACAAGTTCAGATATCGAAGTAAACCAATACCAATTTCTCGAGAAATGGCTAAATTCACCTTATAAGGCCTAGGCATACAACTAAATTCCTCATGCATCATATGTACATAACATTATCAAATTTTGTATTAAAATCATTTTAGTGAACAATTTCATCCAATCCTTCACCATATGCAATAATGATTAGGCCAACTATGAGTTTTCACAAAAAGAATCCTTCAATTTAAAGACTTTATAAAACTTTGTCTAAGACAGTCAGAACTAAGGGAACAATCTTAGTAGTGATAGACCTAATAATTATCCAATCTAATATGAAAGAACTTAAAATAGTCAACACCGAGCTCCCTATCTGAAAGCTACATTAATTCAACTCCAACATACTTAAAATAGTTCCTTTTATTGTAGTTCTTACCAGAAGCAAACTTAACTCATTCACTGTTGCCACTCTTTTTCATTATGCTGCATATATGACTTGGCCCAATCATGCATCTAAGATCCTCACTATTGTGGCCTCCAAAATCACCAACTATCAATATATGATCACTACTTGGACAACATAGATAGCATTTCCTACAGGCTAAGAGCAAAATCAACACCAACCGACCCTACACAACCATGAGACATATATTGTGTGTGATTCCCTTTACACCCACCAACTGTAGCCATCCATCTTCTACTTCATGATCATTCACCCTGCATATCAGTGAAACTATAACATATAGCCCACAATGAAAGTAGCCGCTCATAAGAATAAGCAATAGTACTAATTTGATGGTTTCACAACAAAATCTTATTCTTATTTTGTCACATACTACCTTTCTTTTTTGGGGTGAAAGACTGTGAGGTCCTAGAGCCAAAACCACAAAAACTATTGTTCATAACCATAAACTTCTAGGTACTTCTCCATCTATGGGAACAATTAAAGAAGGCTAAATGATCCCTTAAGCATGAACGTGCTGCTTGTAAACAAGAACATGCAGTTGGCATGTTTACATTTTTTCTCCTTGCTTCATGCTGTATACTTCCTAAACCCCAACAAACCAATCTCTTAATAAGAGACCACAAATGTCCTCCACTATTTTCGCTAAGAGAGAATAGATCATTGTCTTCCAATAATTTGCAATCCAAATAAGACCATTTCGAAGCCCTTCTTTGGTAAAAGGGAACTTTAGCCATAGTTAAAAACTTTTACATCTCATCCTACACAAATCCCAATATTAAACAATTACTTTATTTCATATCCAACACAATTCTCAATAAATCAATTAATTTTATTTTACATCCAACACAATTTTTAATATAACTAACTTTATTTTACAACATACACATTTTTCAAAAAAAAGCCACAAAATTTTTCTAAATCAGCTTTCTTTTTTCCTCCAATCAAACTAAGCCTAAAGTCCTACTTCCAAACCGTTATTGAGGGCTATAACTATTCTACTGCTGAGGACTATGACGCAATAGCATTCAATGTGTGAAAAGAACAACTGAGCTATAAACTTAAAAACTAGGGCCCAAAAGTAAAAGTGATAAAATAAAAATTGGATTAATACATGTTTGTACACTTTTTATTTGAGAATGTTTATTTCTTATTATTTTGCTCATCTAGACTCTTAATTTGCTTACTAAGCCCGTTTTAATAGACTCTTGCATGAAATATGACAAATTTAGCATAATATAAAGGGAACAAGAGAGAGAAACCAATGAAAAATAAAATAAGAACACTTGAGATTGTGCATTAAGTGACCTTATATAAGTTGTTTATGTTTGATGTAACTATATATAGAGATCAAAGTACAAATTGTAATATATATTACAATCAACAAAAAAACATTTCAGTGAACTAACATTAAAAGTAGTAGAATTTTAACACTAACATCTCGATTATCAGTAATCTAAACTCGATAATGAAAAGTTTGAGATTTCTGGCGGTTGAAATGTTCCAAAATAGTGATAATTTAAAAAACTAAAATTTGTACAAAACCTCGGATATAGCATGTTTGCCAGAAGAACCCAACTTCCCACAGGCAAAACATTGGTGCTGTTTATATTTGCAATTCAGACAAAAGAAGTTTGGCATTGCCTAAAAAGAATCAAATAAGGATCATTCAAAACGAATATAATTATAGTCATAAAGGAGGAGATAGGGCTGATAAAAAGTAGGGTAAATTGCATCCAGGCTCCTAAGGTTGAAAGAGCATTGCAAATTAGTTCCAACTTCTTAAAACCTTAATTTAGGTCCCTAAAATTGTAAAAGCACTATAGATTTGATACCTCTATCAGAATATTGCCTTTTTTTGCTAGTCTTTCCTAATAGAAACATAAACTTTAATCATATTTTATTAGTTTGAAATATTTACATATTTCAAAGGACCATTATACCCCTCTATCTTCACCTTTTAAAAACTTTAGCTAAACTCTAAAATTTAATTTTTCAAATCTCTTGCTTTCTCTATATTAAAAATTTAAAACTAAAAAAATATAAATATTATTATTTCAAAATTACATTTTAAAAAGCTAAAAGTTAACAAATGAAAATAATCTTATAAAAGAAATAACAACAATGTCTCAATTGGGACTAAAATTATAGTACTTTTACAACCTCAAGTATCCAAATCAAGGTTTTTAAAATGTTGGGACCAATTTGCAATGCCCTTCGAACCTCAGAGGCTTGGATGCAATTTATCCTATAAATTAACACCAATACCTCAACTTGATCCTCTGAGTAACCCAAGGAGCAACAATTTGTTTCAACTCCAGAATCTTTGGTTGCATGGAATGACCGTAGACAACTCCCTTCACAGCTTTAGTTAAACAATAACAACAATTTTTTGGTTACTTCCAATGGCCATTAAACATCAAATACTAATTTACAAACCAGAATACAGTTTCACTAAGCACGATGCCAATAGATTAAAATGATTAATACCAGATTGCAGAGTATATCCAGCCAAGCAACAAGGTTTACATACTAAACATAAATTTGGAGAGTACCAAACAGCAAGCAATGGTTTAAGATTAGTGTTTTCCAAAAACAAAATGATAAAAAGTAATTTACTTCTCAAAGTGCTACATTAGAAATTTTCAACAATACTAACAAATGTCTTGCTTACATGATTACATCCATTCAAAAGAAAAGTAGAATAATGGCACGGCCTTAAAGGCAGTACTGACCTGTATCCATGTACTTATTCAGTAGGAATTAAGGTTAGAAAAAGGTATCATGCAATAGTTATAGTAAACTCTCCATCCATTGAACTTTTTTTTGGCAACATAAATGTCTACCATCTACTATTGGGGACTTGAAAGTACATATGATGAAACGAACATCAACTACAAACACATGGTGAAACGAACATCAACTACAAAAATCAAGGCCACATAATCTCATATTTATATGAGTAAATGTCATATATCATATAACTCCTTGAGGTTAGAGGATAATATCAAATGGGTATAATTTTCAAAAGTATCATCAAGGTAAGCCCTGCCTCCCTCCGTCCCACACATGCATCTGCACCTGCCAGAGTAACGACCAATAGGTCAATAAGCCGAAGGTCTCAACCGGCCTCGGCAAATCAAAAGAGGCAAAGAAGATGGAAGGAGAGAGAGAATGCGAAAAAACAAAGGTAAAATCGTCTTTTTAATCAAACTTGATAATATTTTTTACGGAAAGACTCATTTCATATTATCCCACAAACCTAGGGACCAAATTAAAAAAAAATTCAAAATTATGGACCTGCGTGATATTGCCTCCAACCCTTAGAGATCTACATGATATTTACCCAATTTACTTTAAGATTAAGTTGGTTATAAACGTTTTTAATTTGGATAAGGAAATAAGAAGAAATTTTGAGTCCCAGAGAAAGAACAACCTTAGTTATTCCAGGATAGTTTATTTGGAACGCAAAGATTTTATCATCCAATATTTTATACCATGTTTTATGTAGCATTGCCTTCATCTCTCACGTAGCAAAGAACTTAAGGGACATATAAAGTGGTAAAGAACTTAAGGGACATATAGAGTCTAAGTACATTTCAATAAGGTTAATCTTCTTTCTATTCTTTGAAGTCAGTACTAATAATCCAAAAGAAATAAGAGTACATATCATTGAAGTCCCTAAGATTAGGGGTAATATCACATAAATCCACGATTTCAAAAATTCATCTAGATCCTTGAGCATTTAATATTACATTCTAAATCCTTCTGTTAAAAACTTAAAGAACAAATATAAATTGACTATTTTACCCTTCCCTCTAGATCCCTTTCCCTCTTCCACCTCTACCATTCATCGGGCTAGCCGCACAAGCCAGCTTTGTGTATGTTGTCGTCGACCGCACAATGTAGCTCTGTCCATGCACAAAAGCCTCACACATGGGCCTTGCATGCTGTCACTTCATGCAGGGCCCGCACATGCTCTCACGATTGTGACAGTATTCCGGCAAGCTTTTGTGGAGAAAAGCAAATAGAAGATACAAAGGGCATTTTCATCTTTGTTATTTAAAAACTTAATTTATAAATAAATTCTCTTTAAGGGGGGATGAAGTGCTGATTGAATTTGTTAAAATGGTTCATATTTAAATATCTACGTCAACCTTAGGGACCCAATTGAAAATGATTTCAAGATTGAACAACCCAGATGAAGGATTTTCAAAATTATAAACCTGCATGATATTACCTCCTAACCCTAGAGATCCGGATGATATTTACCCAAGAAAAAAAGAACAGCTATAATCATTCAAGGATGGTTTATTGGAAATGTTGCATCTTCTTGTAAAGACATACTATGAATTTTATGTTCAAATATTTTCTTTATTTTTGTAGTTGCCTCCATTACCGATGTAATTAAGGAACTAAACAGAGTAAATTCATGCATGTATATAAATCTGCAGACCTACAAACTACATAAGAATTTAGCAGGAGAATAAAAACTTGAACATTCAAAAACAAAAATAAATTGATCTCCAGTGCTCAGATAGGTTGAATAGAGTGAAAGAACGTAATGTACCATAAAACTTCTCCACCATTGTCACAAATTGCACAAACAGTGTCGGATAACCATGCCTCTTCCTTAAAATCTCCAAATGGAAATTTGTGTATGCTCATGGTCTACAGTAATTATCAGCACAAATGATCACTTTAACAGTAACTCGTCAGTCTTTGAAAGACTCTGAATTAAGTAAAACTGCGTTAAAACTTCAGTCATGTCTATCAAAGAAAACTACAAAGTAAAGCGTTTAGTAATGATCATTAATAAACTACAACCTAAAAATGGAGAGCGATTAAGAAGGAACAGTGGGATGAGACACAATGCAGGTGGATTGGAACGGCTGAGAAAATCTATGAAAAAAAGAGTCGAGCCCAGATTCAAGTATTCAGCTTTGATTTTCAAAAGAGGAAAGCACGATGCCTGCGAGGGTTTTTGCGGGGAAAAAGAGCTGAGATGTGCACTGTGCACAGGGAAATGAAGGTCAGTTACCTCAACTCCTTGAAGGATCCGGCGATTCAAAGACAGAACGAACAATGAGGAGAAACGTCGATGAAAACTAACCCTAGCTGAGCGTCGAGAACCAAGAGACCATCGCCGGTTCGTTCTCAGAGAGACAGAGGAGGCATGGAGGGGGGGAGGGAGAAAGAGCGAGAGGGTGCTTGTTATAGCATCCAGTTGAAGAATTTTTGAAACGGTTCAGAAGATCAGGGCCGTTAAAGTAGTAAATGGGACCATCATGTCAGAGTGTTAAGTCATTTCGAGCAAGTTTTTCACCCACAACTCACCGCGACTTAAATCTGTGGGACCGACTCATTTTTGCACTGGGTGCTGTCGGGGTTTTAGTATATCATGTTCATTTTCAATCTTCTCTTTTTTTTTAGGGGTTTTTACCGGTATGATACAAAAAACTTCAATATTTACTTGTTAGACACCCTAAAATTAAATATTACATGACACACACTTATTTATTTTAATTTTACAACCAACACACCCTAGTTAAACAATCCTTACATTTTATTTAAGTAAACCATACTTAAGTTATGTTTTAACTTAAATAAAGTTCATAGGAATAAAATCTAAGCCCTTTTGTATCTTAAATTAAATCTAATCGTTAAGATGAGCATCTAACGATTAGATTTAAAATATTCTACATAAATAATAGATTTAAATAGTTTTTAACATGTAAGATTTAAGTTAAGGTGCACCGAGAGATAGATTTTATTCCTATGAACTTTATTTAAGTTAAAACATAACTTAAGTATGGTTTACTTAAATAAAATGTAAGGATTTTTTAACTAGGGTGTGTTGGTTGTAAAATTAAAATAAATAAGTGTGTGTCATGTAATATTTAATTTTAGGGTGTCTAATAAGTAAATATTGAAGTTTTTTGTGTCATATGGGTAAAAATCTCTTTTTTTATCACATAATGACAAAGAGAAATAATTTGTAACTTTTATATGATAACACTAATAATATCACATAAATAAAAAAATAATTTTATTCATATGACACTATAAAAAAAATTTCATTGAGTTCTGTGAAAATATTTATATAAAAAAAATTATTAAATGCAAATAACAAACAGTTTGATTTCCAATAGGAGTACATAACATGTATAATAGGATCACATATATTTAATATAATGTGTTTTCGTTAAGCATTAAAATATGTGAAATATCTGCACCTAATAAAAATTTATTATTTTATTTATAAATAAATCTTTTTACTTGGAGCAATTGCATACAATTGGCACATGGAAAACAGAGACAATTAATTACTTTTTTTACTTTTTTTTTTATAAAATTTATATGTTTCATTTATAATTTATTGTTGAGATGATGAGACATTATTATTATTTTATACTTTTATCTCAAGTTTAAAGTTAAAATTGATTAATAAAAAAATATATATATTTGATTAAGCACGTTCACATCATTTTTAAAATGGATGTTTTCTTTATTCGAAAAAGCTTTAGCAAAAAAATTCTTCAAATTTATTTTATATTTTTATTAATATCTTATATTTATTTCACGTAATGCAAAAATTTAAATATAAAACTAACATATTTTATATATTACACAAACTATAATTTTATAAAATAATTTTATTTCATATTTTACATAGATTTTAATAAAAAAAAATTAACTTATTTCATATTCAATATAATCATTAATAATAAAATAATTTTATTTTATATTATAATATTAAAAAAAAATTATCCTAGAACACTTAAAATATCATATTATGATACAATAATTTATATGTGAAAAATGAAAGAATCTTGAAAGCAGTGGAAGCCCCAAAGGTAATGTCAAAACATGAAAACGAATTTGGAATGTGTGAATGCCCAACATGTTCAAAATCTCAACATGCATGGTGTCGTAATCGACAAAAATTTATAAATATTTTAAATTATATTCTCTCTAACAAGGCTAGAAATATTAAAGATGGGTCTTGAAATTTTTTTTAAAAAAATGAGGTCTTAGAAATCACGGAAAAACTAGTCTACACCTCACTAGAACTAGATGATACAACACTGTATATTATTGAAAAATTATTGAATTCGGAGAGCTCGCCACATCACATTTTCATACACCAATTAAATGGCGACAGCCGGTACCTATAATAAGCATCTTTATGCCTATAACAAGCACATTGATCTCCGAACTCAGCTGCAGTGTGCCGCCCGCTGCCAGCTGTCGTTATTTAATTGGTGTATGAAAAGATGATATGGCGAGCTCTCCGAACCTAATAATTTTTCGTATACTATTTGGATGGATCTGTTTTTGACCAAAAATGCAGGAAAACAGCCTAAATTGATTACTAAATTTGTCATGGACCATGTGAAGGAATTCAATGCTGCAAATTTCGAGCAAATCAAGCCCAATTAATGTCATAATGTGCTAGATTTCCCACTAGATAATACCATCAAACTATATTTTGACGCAACTATTAATAAGAATAAAAAAGATATCAGAATGAGTGTTGTCATTTGAGACTAAACTAAAAATCCTTTAGCTCTTCTTATCCAGAATGATACAAGAAATATAATTATAATATATTTAATATAATATTTTTAATAATTTATAATGTGCATAACATAAAAATGTATTATAAAATTTATTAAGTATAAATGGGTATTATATATAATGACATATTTATTATGAAATATAGATGATTAATTCAATTTTTTAATAAGGTCCATGATGTTAACATTAATATTTTAAAAATTTGTTAAAATGGTTCCTTGTGTATAGAATCTGCAAGTGGAAGTAGCCTTACCTGACAGCCCGTACGCACAGAATCATTCACGACAGCAATCGGCTTCTTGCATATGGGGTCGCTAGGAATGGCAGCCCTTCTTAAGGACACCTTTATAGAGGTTTCTTTTATTCTTTATCCCAAATACTATAATTCTCTAAACCCTAATTGAGATTTATGGTGATATGAATTCGAATATATAACCCACTAGTTCCACGCAAGCTCCCTCCTTACTAGGTTAAAATTATGTCGTTCTGGGAGATTAATGGTAGGGGATAGAGGAAATGACATAATAGTAATTTTATATATATTTTATTTTTTTAGTAAAAAAATCTGATTGAAATATTAATATTAATATTAGAAATCTCATTCAAAATCCTTATTTAGTTGAAAATTAAAAAACTTTTAAATTCTTAAAAATATATTATCATTAATATTTTATAGTATTTTACATCATATATATTATTAAATATCAAAATTTAATTTTATTTCACATCTTACTCAAATTTTAATTTTAAATTAACTTAATTTAATATCTAACACATAATTTAATAAAAAAATTAACTTTATTTCACACTATAATATTAAAATAATTTTATTTTTTATTTAAAAAATTTAAATATCTCAAAATTATATTTTGATAAAATAAAGTTTTTTATGCAATCTTAGATTTGGATGATATTATCTTTAATTTTAGGGATCAGGATGGTATTTATCCTTAATATCAAACAAAGATGATCGATATCCTTCCCTATCACAAAAAAAAAAAGATGATGATGGATATCCCGCGAAGCCCCGACGGAAACCCTAGCTCGCGATCAAATGCCCAATTGGTCGATCGACCCGGACCTCGACGGCCTCGAGCTCGATCCGGAGGACCTCCACCCCGCGATCCCAATCAAGAAGGTCCCCGCTGGTGATGTTTTTGAGGCTGCGAGAGCCGGCGATGTCGACCGACTCCGCTGCCTGCTCGACGCCGGCGTCAACATCAACGCTCGCGACCAGTGGGATTCCGTCGCCCTCTACTACGCCTGCCTCGCAGGCCACGTCGAGGCCGCTCGGATGCTCCTTGAGGCCGGTGCGATCTGCTCCGAACGCACATTCGACGGAGATCGTTGCCACTATGCGGCGCTCAACCTCCGTGTCCGCCGCCTACTTAAGGCGTTTGAGGCCCGTCCGCCACCGCTTGGGCCTCTGCCGGCCGCTCTCAGAGATACGTTTCTTGGCTGCCCCGCAAATCGACGGGCTTATTTGGAGCAGTGCGACGATATAACAGCCTCTGCCTTGTGGGCTGCAGGTCAGGTTGCACAGCTTCACATGTTCTGTTATTTTTGTCGTGGGAAGTTTGTTCAGGATTATAACTAGTGTGCATATATATGAATTTAAAATTTTCATATTACTTTCAAGCTTTTCAAAGGTGATTGGTTGTTTATGAGTTTAAATCTGATCTAGGCTAATTTTAATGAAATTTTGAGATATAGGCTAACTGCTGTTCAAAATTGAACGCCCGTGATTATATTTTAGCTTGGAGTTCTGGCGGGTGATTAAAAGTGTCTGATGGCATGTAATTTCAATTTCCCCTTTATATTAACGAGCCTAAGTTCTTGGCTTGCTGGAAAAGCAGATTTCAGTGATCTATTCTGCTGCAAACCTCTTTTCTAACTAAATTTGCAACCACAGTAGATAAGAAATCACCTTATTGAAACTGAATGGTTGACAGTGTGAGTTCAGCAGAAGGGGGAGATGTGCCTAGTCCTTGCAAAACTATTCATTGATGTGGACTGGATTTAGAAAATGTGGATGATTGGCAGTGTAAGCGCGGCGGAAGAGGGAGCTGTGTCATGAATGAATGTCCTTGCGAAACTATCTGTTGATGCGGACTAGATTTGGAAAATGTGGATACGCTACATTTCTTCTGTAATAACGCTGTGACTAAACAGTAAAATTAACAGTTCAATTTGAAGAAATCTATTAAGTTAGGTTGTAATTTTCTGATAGATTTCTGGATTATATATTAATATGACTAGACATCAAACTGATAGAAACCTACAAATCCACAGAAGCCTGAGGTTCAAGATTGATAAGGCACTAAGATCTGTTCCTTTTGGGAATGCCTGGCACAGAACTTGGCATTTGACTTGTAAACCACTTCTGCTTATTTGAATCGTTCTTTTTGCTTTTTTTCCAAAAATCATGGTGTATAAATGTCACTCAATTTTCCTTTATGTCTGCTTTGATCTATTTTTAAAGGCCACAAAAGCTGCCCAGTTTCTCATTATTTTAGAATTTGTTTTGGTTCTCATTTGTGTACACCAATATGCATTCAGTTGTTTTGTTACACAGTTTGCCTCGATTGATAGCATGAGATCATTTTGCTTCTTAATTGCTATGGGAATATGATGCCATTTGTCATACATGGTCCCAAGATTAATTTGTGATATTGATATGTAGACATAAATTTGTAGGTTAAGCTCCTACAGTTCTCTACTATAATGTTATTTATTGGAATGGCACTTAAGTGTTGGTTTTCTTACATTTTCTGTTAGTAACAGTCGCATGCTTAGACATTGAACTATGTGTCAGCCAACTCTAGCAGATGTTGATGCAAAGTGCCTTACTAATAAGGAAAAACATTGTGTTTATACTTTTTTTACAATTTTTTTTCTTTTCCTTTAAAAATGTTAAGGAAATTAATGTGTACTAGCCTACATCATGGGGTTCACAAGTATTAAGATGTTATTGTTGCAACTAACTAAACTTTTAGATTATTTGCATCTAAACTATACTTTCATGTTGTTTCCGGTAGGACTTAAACTTATTTAGGACGGGTATGTGATGCAGTCAAATACTGAATTAAGCTGAAAGCTAACGATGCATGATAACATGATTTATAGTAATCTTATTGAGCTATGGTGGAACCAAAAAATCAATGCTATTGTTGTCCTATAAGCATGCAATGGGGCAAGCTTCTAACTCACGCAGACATAAAATTGACATGCCATTCTATGTGCCAATAAACTCCCTTTAATCTTTTAAATTTTGTTACCTATTGATTGTTTTTGACATATTTTCATGATGATGGTTTTTGTCATGTAAATATTAACTTTTTTTTGGGTTTGCTTATCATATTTTTCCAAGCACTACATAGCTCATTCTTTGTCGAGGTGTGTACTAATGCATGAATCTTTGTTAAACAGGTCACGGTTCGTCAAATAATTTACATTTTCCTCCAGATATCACATTCTATGTTGATGGTAGGCCTATTGAAACTCATCGGGTAATCTTAAGTGCAAGATCACCCTTCTTTAAGAGGAAGTTTGAGACAGACTGGAAAGAAAGGAAAGAAGTGAGATTCTCTCGCCAGAAGCTATCTTATTCTGCATTATACAGCCTCATCCATTTCTTCTACTCCGATAGGCTTGAAGTTGCAGTGGATGACATGGAGGATCTTGCCCGCACATGCAAAGCATGCAAATGTGAAGAGCTGCAGAAAATCTTGCAAAAAGAAATGATTCATCAAAAGTTTGCTGAGTATAAATCGTTGAAAGAAGTAGATAATTCTCAAAAAAGGTTTATTTTGCAAGGTTTTTCATTGCCGGAGGAGGATAGACTTCCGTTTGCTTTGCATCGAATTTTACAAACTTCCATTGCTAAATCCCTTTGCAAAGATACCGATGATGGTAGATGTGAGTTATTTATGGGACAATATGATGATGATCTTGCAGATGTTTGCATAAAAGTAGGAAAAAGAATTTTTCGCTGTCACCAAGTTATACTAGCTTCTAGGTCGGAGTATTTTAAAGCTAGGTTGTCTCGTATGACAGATTTCCTCGAAAATAATGATGGGTTATCAAGCTCATCCCTTCCTTTTCTCGAGGAACATGATTTGAGCATTGAAGCATTTGAGAAGATGATAGAGTACATGTAATTAAACATTTGCCTTTATTGTTTTAAATCTCGTATGGTAAATAATAGTTTTGATCATATGTAGTTACTGTGCTGATAGGTCTTGTTGAATTCAGGTATACTGATGGCTTGAAGGATGTGGACCCTAATCAGGTATTCCTGCACACTTGCTTAGATGGCGGCTAGGCATCGATTTTAAAGTTCTTGCTTCCCTGTATTTCAAACAACCAAATGTTGGTTTTTAATTGATCAGGCTGAAGAAATGTTCGATGCTGCTTCGAGATACTTGTTATTTCCTCTTAAGCGTGCTGTAGCTGATGCATTGTTACCGCACCTGGAAATGGCTTCTCCCGCGGAACTTTGTCACTGGCTAATACTGTCTGACCTGTTAGTTATTCATAGCTATGCTTTCTTTTTTTTCCTTCAAATGTTTTTCTCATAGGAAATCATCACTATACCTTTTTTTTTATAACAATCGTCGCTATACTTGCCAGAGTAAAAAAACAGTGTTATTGATGCTGTAAATTTCAGAAACTTATCCTCTTTTATCGAAATTGTACTCTTGTATGTTGAAACTTTACGTTATGTTTGTCGTTGACTGGCAAAATGCCACAATCTTTAGCGAAAATAAAGAGTTTTTTTCTTATATTTTATTTTGACAACTGTTATAACATGCGATAAACATATTGAGCTATGGACAAATATGCTTGGGTTCATCTGCATGATCTACCATTCATCTGGGTTGTATGTTACAAACTAGGAAACAGCATCCTTGTTATAGTAGTTAGGTCTTAGACCTGATAATGTAAGGAGTTTGTAAAATCTGAAGGTATTATAAGATCTGAAGAAGCGCATATCTAATGATTTTATTTTCATACACATTCTTGCATGCAAATTCAATTTAACTTTCAATGGAGCATAGGTTGTTCTCTTCAGTTACGAACTGGCGAATGACTTAAAAATGATTTTGTAGTCTTTTCCCCTCTAAACTAATTTCCTCGTTAGTCTTCATCTGTCATTACATTTCTAAAAGGATAGATGGAACTTTTTGCAGTTATGCGGTAGTGAAGATTAGAGAGTATTGCTTAGATATCATGGCCTGCAACTTCGAGACCTTTGCCGATACACGAGAATTCGGGGCAATGCTGTTAACACTTCCACCACCTTCTGGGGACTCCTCCTTTCGCACGACCTTACCGAGTGCCCCCGGCTCCATGGGCCACTCTGATCGGGGCAACCTTCTTGATGATTTGAGAGAGAAATGGCTCGAGGCCGAAGGCGCGGAGCTCGACAGGAGAGATGAGAGTGCAGTTCAGTTTGACAGGCGCCTGGAGATGCTGGTGCTCGTGGCAGAGCAGGAGGCTAGAGAAGGGAATTGCTGAAATTTTTGAAAGTTTTGGAATTTTGTTAGGTAAGTCAATGGCATTATATTTTGATCATAATAAGCATTGCCAGCTCAAATTATTTATTTATTTATTTATTTGCTCATTTGAGTGAAATTGCTTAAAGCTTTGAACCAGGAATCTGTGTTCAAATTTATCTAAGGAGGTATTTAGTTCGATATTATCTTGATATTATGTCATATTATTTAGATGTCATCTTTTAAGTGACAATTTTATAATTTTCGAGAAGAATATATAAAAATATCGTTAAATCAAACAAAATTTTTCTTTAAATAATATGACATAACATCGTAACATTGAATCAAATTCCCTTTAAATTATCACAATCTGGATCTATGATGGACCGAATGTTTTTTTAGAATCTGATTGTAAAGATTCTATTTATTTTATTTAACTTTTTAGAGGCATATGAGGTGCATTAAGAATGACATAAAGATAAAGATGCTTAATATATGATAAAAGATTATTAAATTTGAATTACACACTATCTCGTAAGTTTGAAGGCCAAGGAACATCTTTATTTTTTCATTATTTTTTTTGACATATAACTATTTTTACTATGTAGAATTATGTAAAATAAAAAAAAATTATGCTAGATAACATGTAATATAAAATAGAATTTACATATCTTAAAAGTGCATTCTACATAGAACTAATGTATAGATTATGAATTTACATATCTTCGTGTTATCATCTTTCTTATGATTTTTTTTTTTTTTTGACAATACATATGAATAGATTAAGATTTCATGGCAGGGAAGATGTAGCAAATTTAAAAGTAAATTATTTTTAATTAATTATTTTATCTATGATATTATGATATTGAATTAAATAAAAAATTATTAGAAAATAGATGAGTTATATTTAAATACTATTAATGTTTAAGTTGCATTTAATAAAATAATCATTATTTGCATTTTTTGTATTTTGAGCATGCACTTGCTAAAAATTTTAGGTGTAGGAAATTTGGCCATTCATCTTGGGATGTTGAAGCTCTTATGGAAGTGGAAAGTTTATAGGTCTCCATTGGGGATCATAGATATTAGGATAAATTACACCCAAATTTTTGAATTTAAGACTTAATAATAAATTGGTTCAGGTTTTGAAATTTAACATTGGGGTCTCTGAATTTTAATAAATTACCAAATAGTTTTTTTTTAATTTTTTATTATTAAAATTTTTTAAAATTCCATTATAGCCCTTGTCCTCTCTCTCTCCTCCCGATCCTTACACACGCACGAGGCCGCGAGGCGTGTGTGGGGATCGGAGGAGAGAGAAAGGGGAGAGGTATAACGGTAATTTTAAAAAAATAATAATAAAAAAATGAACTATTTGATAATTTATTAAAATTCAGGGACCCCGATGTTATAACGTGACCTGTGCGTTAATAAGTCTTAAATTTAGGGACCTGAGTGTAATTTACTCTAGATATTATTAGAAAAGAATTTCAAGATTAACAAAGATTTCCTAGGTCGGTTTGTCTGTTTCTTCCCTATCTCCTAAGGCTCAAGTAAGATTTCCAAAACTTCTTTATTGTTAGTTCAATTCTAAGATTTATTATTTTAAATATTTAACTATTATTTTTTAAAAATAAATATAAATCGCATCCCATCCACTTAGGTTGGAAAGGTATTGTAAATTAGTTCTAATCTTTTAAGAAATTCTATATGGGTCTTTGAGATTGTACAAGTATTGTCATCTGATTCTAAGTTAAACATAATTATTAATTTTTTATCATTATGTTATAAGATTAAATTCATTCATTAATCTTTTAATTTTTTAAAAAAAAATTGAAATATTAATATTAATATTTTTAATTTTAAATTTTTAGTTAAAAAAAAGGGAATGATAAGTTAAAGCTTCTTCTCTAGTACCTTTAGTTGAACAGCTCTCCTATAACAGATATTTTTTAATAGTTTCTCTTAAATAGCTCTACTCTGATAAGCTGATGACTCTATAAAGAGTATCTTTTTCTCTAACACTCTTAGTCGAATAGCTCTTCTCTAATAAATCTTTTCTAAAAACTTTCATGAAGCAGCTTTACTTTGATAGGCCAACAATTTCTGACACGAGATTTCAGGATATCTAGAAAAGTGATACAAGTACTGATAAAGGTTTGACAGGTATGAATCAGATCTTCTCAAATTTCTCATAAGTGATTCTAGACATGATTAGATCAGACAAATTGTATTCATTATGTACCCTCCTCTCTATGAAATAAGGGGTCTCTATCTCTCTCTCTCTTGTGTATTTATTTTCTTCTCTAGCCTCCGCTTTGCGACTCTAAGATTTATAAAAATCCCATTCGATTAGGGGGTCTAAACTGCTAAAACGGTGCGTGGTTCATTCATCATTTTATTTCATCTCATTTTGGATAATTTTTTTACATCAATATGATAGAAATTAAATTTTAGAGTTTTATTAAATTTTTTACCATCTTTCTAACTTCAAGGCCTAGATGCAACATAAATTTTTTAAAAGATTTTTTTTGAAAATAAATTTTTTAAAAGTTTAACATAATATAAATACCAATGACTAAGAAAACACAGAACATTGAAGTTTAGTGCTTGCTCAGCTTAAATTAATTCGAAATCAAAACTTTGATTTCCAAGTTAAAATTATCCTTGTCAAACTCGAGTCACACTATGGTTGTCGTTTTAACTCTAATATGAAGTCAACTTACTTAAACACGACAGTGCAGCAACACCATCCCTATTTTGTAAGGTTGCAAATGAACTGAGCTAAGTCGACTAGTTGTTTATTCAAGTTCATGTTCATTTATTAAAACTAAACTCAAATTTGTTCTCGAGATTATTTCAAACTTAGTTCTAGCTTGTTTAAGCTCGGTTCATGAACGTAAAGGTATGTTTGATATTAGTTCATATGGTTCATGAATAAGATCACTAATATGTTCAAGAACAAGCTAGTATATATTTGAGTGTACTAATATGAAAATTATAGATAAACTTTTACATATTAGAAATATTAATGTGTCCAGATTTATGAATTTTTTTTCTTATTAATAAATAAGATATATTAAAATCTCTTAAAATACATCGTATCGAGCCTTATAACGAACTTATTCATTAGCTTCGTACGAGCAATTCACAAACATTAATAAGCTGAATATTAGTACGTTAAAACTCGTTCATTTACCTAAAGAGCTTTTAAAATTATGTTCAAGTTTATTTGTTAATATTGACAAACCGAATATGAATGAGCTCTTATCAAACTGAATATCGAGTTGTTCATCGAATGCTCGATTTATTTACAACCTTCCAGTTAGGGAAATAAGCAAAAGAGATTACAAACAGTCTTATCATTCTGGTCTAAGCAAAGAAAGGCAGCTAACTCCAGCTTTTAGAAAAGAGCCTGCTGTTAATTGAAAAAAGAAATGGTCATTAAACTTGAACATAATTTTAAAAGCTCTATAAGTAAATAAATGAAATTTAACATACTAACTGAACATATTAATATCTTTGATATAGAAGAGCTCGCATCGCCTATAATTTTTGTATTCGTGAACTCAAATATATATATATATAAGCTAATTTGTAAATGCATTAGTGAGCTCATACGTAAAATCATATAAACCAATTTTAAATATGCCTTTATGTTCGAAAAAAACTACTGTTCGACTCAACTCGGTTCATTTATAGTCCTACCGCATTTCTCGAGTAGGGCTATTGAAACTAGAGGGGATTTAAAATAATTTTGAGTGGATAAGTGAGAAAGGAGCTGGTGCTGAAATTGCATTAAGTATTTCGGATAATGAAACTTTAAATAATTTGACAAACAACAGCTTTAGAACTTCAATGGATTCATTTTCACACACAAAAAAAACATTTTCGCCAGAAATTTCATATTTTATTGTATGTAGATTAATATATATATATATATATATATATACATAAAATATATTGACGGCAAAACTATTCACATTTTCTTTGAAGCAACAGTTCACAAGTTTTAAGTTTTGCACAAAAAAAAATAAAAAATTTAATTAAAATTTAGATTAATTTTAGTTAAATCTAAGTGAGTCAACTATTGAATTTTAACCGATTCTATCTCAAACTTACATGAGATCGAATCAAACTTACTCAAAATTAGAGGTATTGAATGATAATATTAGGTTTCATTTATAAATATATATATTAAACAATTAGTTTTATATTGTAAGTTAATTATATAAATTTCCATATCACAGTATGTTTTGGGATTCAGTTATGATGTTTTGATTCAAAATAAAATTATTTAAATATTTAGATTAGATTTGCATAATTATTTTTATTAAAATATATATAGAATATAAATAAATTAATTATTAATATTAAAAATTAATATGGTGAATAAAATTACTTTTTAATATTAAAAAATTAATTGGTTATAGTTATTAAGAAGAATTCAGTAGGCTTTGTTCAACTTTATAAATTATTTTTTCTTTCATTTCTTAGATAATATATATATTTATATATATAGATTTAAGTTATATATCAAATTAAGTCAGGATCAATCTGAATCTTCTCAGTTAAAAAATTAGATCAAAATGAAGCTCAAATTTTCGAATTTTATCCATTTAAAATAAACAATATTATTTTGAGTATTTTTTATAGTCAAATTTAAAATAATAATGAATTTAGTTCAAATAAAATAAAAAAATCTATTTTATAAATTTAAGTATTTTAATATAAATATTAATATTTGTAATATATATTATAAAATATAAATATATAATAGTAAATTATAAATACAAATGCGTTATATAATTTGTAAGAATATTTTATTAATTAATTATAGTGATGCTTTGTATATAAGCTTTTCAATAGAAATATAAATTTTTCAAAAAAATCACAAAAAAATATTTATCATACTATATATTGAATTATAAATTAAATATTTTGTTTTGTTAAAGAGACGATGCGTGTCCACTGATTTGTATCAAATCATAATTGCGTTTTTTTAAAAAAAAAATAAATTAAAAGCAATAGTCTGATAAAAAAAAGTAGAAAAATTTTTAAAAAAGGGGAACTTACCAGCAAAATCAGTTCCTCTTCTTCGTCTTCGTCACTTGCGGAATGCTTCTCTACCAAGCTAAGAGCAGTCAAAAACAAGTAAAACGAAGAAAATCTCAGTCGCCGACGAGCCATCGTTGATTCGCCTTCTGGGAGTTCCGCAGCCTAATTTGATCGTAATTCTTTTGTATGAATTCTTCAAATCGCTGATCCATCTCGTCGTTGCACATCGACATTGCATCGCCGCCACTTGCAGCCGCCGACACGGGATCAGGCCACTTGCTGGGCTTGTGTGCCTGCAGCAGAGAGGATCTCTCGCCTCTGCCACTTTTCCTCATGATGGCATTCCAAGTAGCGTCCAGAGAATCGTTGACTCCCCAATCCTCAGCCGCCGGCGCCTCCTCCGCAACCGGATCTACACTAGTCAATGCGGGATCCGAGAGGACGAGGCTGGAACGAGAAGTAGCGGTCGATTTCTCCTCGGACTCCGTCGTTACGCAAGAAGACTCCGATCGCAGCGCCGGAGAGCATTCCTCATCATTTTCGGTAGGATTTGAGGGGGTTTTGAGAAATTCCGAGGGTGAAGCTGAGAGTGATGAAGCGAGATCTTTCGATTTGAGAGAAATCGGAGTCGGATCGGTGTTGCTCTCTTCTTCCGGGCGGTGACCGGTGTTGGTCGCTCTCTTCTCAGAGAGGTTCCAGATGGCGATGATGATTAGGTTAACGGCGACGAAGAGGTACGATGGGGCAATGGAAGCGCGTGCTGTGATCCAGAACCCAGGACCGACGGCGGCAAGAAGACGGGTCACACAGGGGACTGCAAGCCAGGCTAGGGCGCCGGCAAATAGGATCCCGGCAAGGAGAGCGGCCAGCTTAGATGCCGTAAATCCTTTCTTCCCCGGGATCAGATCGAGCATCGGGTTCATTGATGAAAAGTCTGAGTAAGAGAAGAAGAAAAACTCAAAACGCTGCACAGATCGAAGACGGACGGAAGAATCGCGAAGCGGCATTTTGGGGAGAACAAAGATGGAGCTTACCGACAAGATTGGACGTCGCCCTTCCCTGAGAAGAACCAGAGAGTAAGAGGATGGGAATCAGAGCGGCGGTTTTCGTTTCGAGGCGAATATTTAAAGGAAGTGGGCGACGATTCGATGCCTCAAATTGCTTGCTATGTAGGAGAGATCACCACCGTCCGTTGATGATCAGATGGCTACTTATCGTATAGTAACTTCTGATTAATTATACGATTAAATTGACAGTTATTATCTTCCTAACCGCCAATTTGTTTTAAACGATAGAATTATTATGTCCTGAATTAACAACGTATTTTTTAATTTTTTTTTTATTTTTTTATTTTTTTATTTTTTTTATTTTTTTATTTTATTTTATTTTACGCTCTACAGTCCTCGCGCCCACGCGGTCTTATTTTGTGCTAGCTCTTTTTAATCCTGGGCAAACACTATTGTAAAATTTGATAAAAAAATATTATAATAGTCCTGAATTAACAACATATGCTGTGCCTAACTATTGCAATATTTAATTGTGTCTATCAAAAAAAATTTATTACAATATTTTGAGAATTAAAAAAAATGTTACAATGTTTTACCTATAAAAAATATAAAAAACTATTACAATATTTTAAAAAAAAATTGATACGAGAAAAAATGACTATTACAATGTTTTAGATGTATCACAATTATTTCTAAGTTAAATATTTAAACTTCAAATAAAAATTCAAGACAGAATCTTAACTGTAGTTAAATTTATTTAAAGGAAGAGCCAGAGTAATAAGCCGTAATATGAACTCCCTTCAATCGTCATCTAGCCTACGACCTCGGACCAAATTTTTCATATGCAAGTTCCCTTGTCAATTCTTGTCAGACATGAATCACTCGTACAGATAATATGAATTTTTGTAGCCAATTTTGTGTAATTTTGAAGCAACATAGATCAATGAATAAGGCTATTAATTTTGTTCGAAACTCAAAACTCGTTTGCATTTTACTTGACATAAACTCGACTCGAACTTCACTCGACTCAAGTCAACTCGCTCAAGAAAAATCGATTTAACTCATAATCAACTCGATGTCTATATTTTGATATGGATTTAAGATATTTGACTCAAAAGTGAAAATATTTTTTTCATTTTAGAATAAATTTAACACGAAATTAAAAAATTAAAATTAAAATTTTGGTGGTCTCGGTTGAATCCAACATTTCTTAAAAAAAAAGTGGCCGGCGCCGAACCCTAGAAAGAATAGCGTGCTATAGAAGCTCCACATTTCAAATTATAATTTAGATTAGCTATTTTCTACCAACAAAAAAATTATATTTTTTAGTGAGGTAAATTACATGTGGGTGCCTGATATCTTTATTTGGTTGCATGTAAGTCCTTTTTATTATAATTTATTTGGTTCATCTTGGTCCCTGATCAGATTTTGTATTAGGCTCACACAATGAGCTCCAACGCTCGTTCTCTGCATCCAACACGTAAATTTCGCTAAACCGCTCACTCGTGTTAGATGGTTGGAACCTATTCTTTATCGAAATCATGAGAAATAATGAAAAAATAATTAAGAAAGTGTGCTTTTTAACTCAATTGAAAACAAAATAAAAAGAAGTTGAGACCTATCCATAACCATCCTTTGATCTCAAGGATTGGAAAGTAATTTATCATTATTTTATTATTTAAATGCCATATACAATTAGTTTGTAGACTTTCTTAATGGTAAATTACAACTTGAGAATAAAAGTACGTTATAAATTGATCTTAATTTTTAAAAGAATCTCGATGAAAGTATTATTATTTGATCCCACTAAGACATAGTCATTAACTTATTAACGTTTTATGGTTACACGTTTAGGTTATTTATAACTGCCAATATTTTATCTTTTCATAATATTATTTTAAAAAAAATAATATTTATATTTTTGTTTTAAATAAGAGAGCAAGATATAAGAAAAATTAAATTTTATAAATTTTGGTTTTTAATGTTTTATTTTTAGATAAGAGTGAGGATAAAAAAATATAATGATTCTTTAAAATATGTAAAAGATTTAGGTAAAAAAATGATCAAATTTTAAATTTTTTATTAAATAAATAAATAAAACAAAGGATGGGATCCTGATACGATGATAAAATGATAATGCATTTACAATTTTAGAAATTAAAATTAAGGTTCTTAAAAAATTAGGATTAACTTGCAATACTTTTTCAACTTGAGGGCTCAAATGCAATTTATTTATTTTTAGTTGTTAAATTGGATATATCTACTTTACGTTATATAAAATAAATATAAATATATATATGATTTATTGCTCAATTATTACACCAATTGTCTCAAAGAATAGAATACGACGCATGCTCTCAAAGGCAGTGTCTTAACTTGCAATGCAATTTAATGTCATTGTCCACATTTTAAATATACAAAATATTTAAAATCATTTTATTATACATTAAGGGTCTATTTATTTGTAAGGTTAAATTTAAAAAATTAAAATTAAATGTAGATAAAAATATTATTTTATTGAAAGTTGTGAATGATGTAAAATAAAATTAGTTATTATATTGGGATATGCGAGAGACGTAATATAAAGTTTGTTATTATGTTGGGATATGTGAGGGATGTGATATAAGTTAGTTATTATTTTAATAATATGTGTAGGATGTGAAATAAATTTAATTTTTAATATTAAATTTTATGTGTGATGTAATATGCCTGGTTAAAATTAAACCAGATTAAATTTAAACTCCTAGACAAACGGAGCCTAAATAATAAATTTTCAATATTTATATCTCATGTAATTTTAAAATTAATTACAATTTCTTTTACTATCCCTTCAGTATTAAAGAGAAAAAAATAGATAAATTTATTAATAAAAGACTTATTAAATACTTTAAAAAAAACATTCAAATAAACTCATATATATATATATATATATATATTAAGGCATCTAGTCTGATTTATTTAGTGTTAGTTTATTTTTAGCATTTTTTAGTTATTTATTTTAGTTATTAGTATTTTTTATATTATGTGAGTAGTTATTTAATATAGATGAGGTTAAATTAGTCATTTGTGATGTTTGTGAGTAGGAGAGAGAGTTTGGCTCAAAAATCGATAATCGTTTGATGTTCGGATCGATATTTAGCTCGAATCGAGGTTAGCTCGAATTATTGAGCCGAGCCACGACCCAAGGTCGGATCGGATCGAATTGGCTCGATCTCTATTTTTTTAAAATATTACTAATATATTTAATCATTTATTGTAATTATTTATTATTTTTATAAAAATATAATTTAATTGTGGTTTAGATATCTATTAGAAAATCTAGTAGGTATAATTAATCTAATTTAAAATTCTAACAAAGTCACTTTTTTAGAAAAAAAACTTTCACTTCATGAAGAGTTTGACTTAGCTCGATCAAGGCTCGAGTCAGCTCGAAGTTGAAACGAGCCAGCTCAAACTCAAATTAAATTGATACGAGCCGAGTTTGAGCCGTGCCTACCTCGGCTTAAACTCGGATCGTTCTTACCCCTATTTGTGAGTGTATAAATACACTGTAATTATATAATACAGACAATTAATGCTGTTTTGGAACTAAATCTATTTTTCTAATTTATCAAAACTAAGGGTGGCTTGGAGTTGATTTCGAGCGAGTCAGGTTCAACTCGAAATTAAAATTTTCGATTTCGAGTTGAGTTTGATTCGAGTCTACTAAAATTCTTTCTATTTCGAATTGATTTTTCAGTTGAATCTTGCCTAATTATATACTATATTTTTTCATAAAATATCAATTATTTTTATTAAATATATTAAAATATAATATTATAAATTATTTTAAATTCTATATATATATATTTTTATGTAAAATATTATAATATATTTATATATAGAAACATCTCAATTATACTTTAAAAAATTCTAAATATATATATATTTATACACATATGACTTGATTATGAGTTGAATCGATTTCATTTCGAGCGAATTAATTTCACGTTTAAAAAAAATTGAGTCGATTTTAAGTAAAATTACCGCGCTACCCTACAAATATTGTCAACTTTACATTGTGATATTTGGGTAGAGCTGCACGTTTGACTAATTCATGTTATTTCCACTCTCCATTTTTTTTATATACCCTGTAAGTTTTTCTTTTATTTTCTTGTGTTTTTTTTTATGTCGTTTGTATTTATGCCAAAATTAATAATTGCACCATATTAAATCACAAATTGGATAGGTTGATGAAATGCATAATTAATTAACTAATTAATAATTTAAATATAATTAAAAATAATAATAATAATAATAGCATGTTTTGGACAGCGCCGTTATTGGCGCAGTTAGCGCAGAAGTCGCCCGCCGGCACCAGTAACGGCGCCGTCCGAAACATGCTCCCCTTATTAATTTTTTTAATCATGCTTAAATTATTAATTAATTAATTAATTATGCTTAAATTTAAAAAATCAACTTAAACAAAATAATTATTCCATAGAAATTGATAATGGGAATATCTTATTATCGATGCTTTATTTCTCCCACGCTCCACGCTCTTCTCAAGAAAAATTCTAACGGTGTGCAAAAACACTTGAAGATTCAAAAATGAACCCCGAATCGGACTGAATTGATCAATTCGAATCGATTTAGGTCTGGTTCTAAGCTTACTAGAACCGAGAGACTCGGATCGGTTCTCGGTTCTACTATTCGGGTAAACCGGGAATCGATCCGAACAGAAAAAATAAGTCTTAAATAGTATATTTTCTTAATTTTTATGCGCCAAAACTTTAATGATTTTGACTTTGATGTTACTATTGAGAAATTAGAATACTTGTTAGTTGCTACCATTACGATTACACTATAGACTAACTAGCCAAAAGTTCGGCTCGGTAATAATTTCGAGCCGATTTTGAGCCGGGGTAGGCTCGACTTGGTCTAGCTCGAAATCGGCTCAAATTAAATATATTTTGAGATTTGATTCTTTTTCGAGCCGGCTCGAAAATGAATCGAAATCGGCTCGAAGTCAATTGGAATTGACTCGAGCCGGCTCGAAGTCGAACCCAATCGAGCTCGAGTCGATTTTAAGTTGATCAAAATGTAATCAATCAGTATTAGCTCGGCTCGAAATCGGATCCCTAACGGCCCTAATTTTAGTTGTATAAACTACGAAATATTAATTGCTCTTTGTCCTATGAGTTTTTTTTTTCTCATAGGCAATAATCATTAAATTCCGTAGTAGTATTAATTATTAGAGGCATGGTATTCAGAGATCTTTATATTTTTAAAATTCGCATAATTAAGCTTGGAATCGGATCCGAACCGGAACCGAATTGGTTTGGGTCCGATTTGGTTTTATTGAACTCGGGTCGGTTTCAGTTCTTGAAACTGCAAAAGCGAGTCTAGTTGGTTTATTTTCGGTTCTTTATAAAATTAAATTGAACTGATCCAAATTGCCCCCCTAAAAAAAAACTTTCGCGACAAAAAAAATTACTTATCTTTATAAATTATGTAATTTTATTCATGCCCTTCAATTCATTGCACGGTGAATCTCACTATTTATACTTCATTTTATTCGAGTTTTTTTTTTGGGAAAACGAGGCCTTAATCTTATAACTTATATGTTGTCTCCTCTAAAAAATATAATTTTTTTATTATCTTTATTTTCCTAATTTCTTATGCCTTTAGATTTAGGTGTTTTAATAGAATTTCTCTTGACGGTTCAGTTGATTATCGATGAAAAGTCGTATCAATAATATTTGAAATTCAAGATTAATTATTTAATTATATATCAATTTGAATTATTTTCTAATAACTTGAAATAATTTTATAAATGTACTTTTTTTAAAAAATCATTTTTAAGCTAATTAATGTGTAATTCTTAATCTGTTATACGTCCGGGTGATAGTAAATTTTTCAAATTTTTAATATGTTTTATTTACTCTGGAATGTTAATGTAAATATTAATTGTTTGGTATGAAATATGACGAGAAATTCTGGTAACTATGAAGGTTGTAAACTTCTCATAGTACATAGATTTGTGATAAAATCAGTAAACTATAAGAAATTCTCGTATATGTAATAGTATTTAATTATCGAATACGTCTGATAAGGTTTTTTTTTTACATTATTTGGTTTATATTTTTCTGCTTCACACTGTTTGATTAATAAATTACGTTGAAATGTATATGTTTTTAAGATACGCATTCACTATTTTTTTGGCCTGCAATCATCGATGTTCATAGCATTAGCAGTGACATCATGTAAACAACGTTCAGAAACTAACGTATAGTTGAAACACCATAGTTTTCAAAAAAAAAAAAAAAAATAAATAATCCTTAAGAATATATCAACTTATGATCACTATTTTTTTACTTTAAAAAAAATTTCCTTAAACATCTTTCATATTATTTAGAATATATCTTGAAAATTTTAATCTTATTTTTAGATATATGTATATAATAAAAAATAAGATATAAAATAAAATTTATGATTATATTAAAATAGTGAATATAAAATAAAGTAATTTTTTATATTTAAAATTTAAATTATATTTATTTTTTAATAAAATAATGATTTTAATCTTTAACATGATAAAAATGATAAGAGTTTTCTAGTAGACTAATTCTTCACTAAATTTCAACAGAAGATCAAAGATAGGGACAATTACAATCAATTAGACAAAATAAAAATAAGATTAAATAATACATCATATCAAACAGCCAATTTTTACTATTTTACATATGTTAATAAAATGAAATCTCATTTACAACTGAAATAACATCAAACGTAAGATTTAACTTCAGCCACCTTCATTTTTATGAGATCCTTATTATAAATATGCTATAACATCAATTGAAATTAAATTTAATCTTACAGTCCCCACATCGTATAGTATTTCAAATTATTTATAAACTCTCATATTAAAATCAAAAATAAAAATATCACATTAAAATTATTTTTTTACTTTAATTAAAAATAACTCTACAAAACAAACTAAAAAATAATGCTTACACATTTCTATTTTCTACATTCTTTTGATGGAAGCCAGACAACATGACTTGCGTAGTGCTCAAAAATTCATGTAATACAATTCTCCAAAAAAAAAAAAAAAATTAAAAAATTCATGTTATACAAACACAAATAAATAAAAATTTGAATGTTTTAATATATACTATTATATACTATTATTTAAATAAATAAAACATTAAATAGAGCTGCTCTCACTCACGCCACACCTCGCGCAGGAGAAGGTACCTTCTATTTGATTCAGAATTCTGCTGCTTCACTCTTCGTACGCCTGGAGAAGCAGCTTCAATCACGGAGGTGAAGGGATCATCCAGGCCGTCCAAATCTTCATCACTGGTGTAACCCCTCCTCATCACCGTTGATGCATTTCTCTCAAGGCTTGATGACCCCACCTTCTCAGCCAGATGAATTGACGAAGGAGGAGAGTACGTGACAGGAGACGCAGAGCACGGGAAAGTGTTGATCTTCTCTTCATCTAATAGACTGCGCTCATTTACACTCTGAAGCGTGCAAATCAGCAGCAAAGTTAAAAGAGAAATAAACTTAATATAAATATCATGATGTAAAATAAAGTGAATTTACTAATTACAAATTTTATTAGACGTGAAAAATTATTATTATTTTATTGAAATATGTATCAAATTTGAAATAAATTTGCAGAAATGAAGATACTAAGATGGATGCGTAGATATGCACGAAAGGATTGAATGAGAAATATTCGCGAAAAAATTGAAGTTGCACCAATTGAGAATAAACTTAGAGAAAGTCAGCTTAAATGATTTGGACATGTAAGAATTTGGAAAAATTAGAGTTGCAACAACAAAGACCTAGATAAGGATTTGTTAATTGATAAAACGTAATGAAAACAAATGATTCATATAGCCGACCCACCTAGTGAGATTAAAGCTTGGTTATTGTTGTTGTTGGTTGCTGTAAAGTCTACAGAATATGTGAAATAAAATTAAATTTTAATGTTAAAATTCATGTAAGATATGAAAAAATATAAAAAATTAGAGTGATTCGGGGACCTTGCCAAAACATGGGCTCGATTTTGGTTTGGTGGAGACTGTCAGATCCTAAAATTTTGCAAATTACAAAAAAGGGCGATAACGGGAATTCAGAAGGCAAGCTTCGAAGTCTTTTTTCTTCTAAGAGCTTTTACATCAAATGACTTGCTTGATAACACTTCGATTACAAAGGAAGAATCAGACATGTAACAAATCAAAGAGTGTAAACCAAACCTGTTTCTAATGATGATTCAATCAATTTGAATCCAAAATTTCAGGATTTAGGGTTGACCAAGTTCAACTATTGCCACTCCTACTAAGAAGCACGGACACGACACGGACACGGACACGACACGACACGGACACGGGGATACGTCAATTTAAAAAAAAATAAGACACGACACTTTTAGGACACGTAAAATAAATAAAATTATTTATTTTCTAGAATTTTAATAAAAATAAAAGAAACTATAAATTGATCAAATATATGTGATAGCAAAATTAAAAAAAGTTAAATGCATTTAACAGGACTAATCAAATATGAAAACTATAATATTCATTATGAAGAGTTTCGACACCCTTGTCCCCAACCATATCCATTTTGATAACATACTGCGACGGGAGAGGCGACAACGACTGCAACGGCGACGGGAGAGGCGACGACGACTGCAACGGCGACTGCCGGCGAGAACTGGCGCTGCGACCAGAGAGCGATTGTGAGATGACCGCGACGGAGAGAGGGAGGACGCACGCGGAAAACCTAGGGCAAAACATTCGAACCGGTTTTTTGGAAAAATTAATTTTACTTTTTATTAAAATTTAATTAATTAATAATTGAGCCGTGTCCAAGTGTCTTGCAAGTGTCCTAAAAGTGTCCAGCCGTGTCCTAGAAGTGTCCAGCCGTGTCCTAGAAGTGTCAAGCCGTGTCCTAATTTTTTTTTTTTAAATTAAAATAATTGGACACGTGTCCCGTCGTGTCCGACACGTGTCCCGCCGTGTCCGTGGCGTGTCCGTGTCCGACATGTGTCCGACACCGCCACGGCTACTTCTTAGAAGTGTCCGTGCTTCTTAGCACTCCTACATAGAGGAGAATGTATAGAGTGCACTGCAGATTGGTGGTTTTGGTCATTTTGCAAAGTCGATAAAGAAAATATACGGCTTGCAACAAATGGTAAGATCAAGCTCATAGTATAAAGCTGATTTATATGAGTTGAATTCATTTCAAGGACCACCTCTTATCTGCGTTCATGTGAATCACAATATGACCAACTAGTTCGGCCAAAATAATTTTAAAGATAAATTATGCATAGATCGCTCAGCTGGGGGAATTTTCATAGCATTCAAGCTCTTAAATTTAACCTCCATTTTCCCTCCATCCTTCCCGATCTCTATTGTCTCTCAAACACACGAGGGAGGAGGGAGAGATCCCTTCTGGCCTACACCTTGGCGACCTGATACTAAGTCATGCACTAGCAGCAAGCATAAATAAGAAAGGCCGAGGTTAATGCTGTTGGTACGAAAGGGGAACTAAACAATACTAGTTAATTGTACCTCAGAGTTGAGCTCTTCTAGGACACTTCCAGGAACAGAATCTGGACAGAATTCATCAGGGGTGAAGTTGCACAGTACCCGTGTTATTATTGGCAAGCCGATCGAGGGACAAACCTTCAATTTGCAGGGAAATATAAATATATAAGGTAGCAAAAAAATAAAAATGCCAATGATAATTAAAACACAAAATTTTACCTCTTTCCTGATGTTCCTGTCAAGGAGCATATCCTTAGGAAGCATGAGGAGATCGCTCAGCTCATTGAGAAGACGAAAACATTTGGAACCATCATTTTCACTCAGACCATTAACTTCATTTTTGGTAGAATTATCCACTTCCAAGCCAAACAAGTCCATAAGCAGCCTCGCCCAATTCCCAATCTGGTAAAAGGAACAACCAATATCCAAATGTTAGCATCTCTTTACTTACACTGTATGCAAAAAAGGATAAATTACATGGGTTCTTTGAGATTTAGCTAAGCCTTCTTATAGGACTAAACTTTTTCAAAATGTTTTCCGACAATCTCTAAGATAGTTAATTTGTTTCACTAAAGTTCTTTTGCAACATTTTGCAGTCAATTTTGATACGAAAAATCAAAACTGTTAAGAGAGATAGAGAAAGGGGAGAGAGGGAAAGGGACTGAAGGGTAGAGGAAAAAGGGAAAAGAGGGAGGAAGAAAAAGATACAGGGAGAGGAAGAGAGGGAAGAGAGGCATATTGGTCAATCATTAACTCAAAGCAATAAACTATGAACACAAACTGTTTGAATGAATATACAAAGAACCAAAAAATCTTGATCGAAATGATTCAAAAGATACATGAGCATAAGTAATTTACCTCTAAGGGTGCCAAAACAAATTCCAAGCCAAAACCGTTAGCACATGGCAAAATTTTCCATGGCTTGGAAAAAAAAATTCCTCAAAAAAGAATTAAAAATTATATATCATGTCATACTCAAATTTCAAAATAACACATTAATTTTATTTCACATTCTACACTATTCAAATTCTTGTACCTATCATATATGCATTTTAAAGCATTGTTTAGTTGGAGAAAAAAATTCTTTGAGAAATATTTTTTGATTTTTTTAAAAATATATGTATGATAAAAAAAAATTAGTCATGTTAATGTAAAATAAAATTAATTGATCTATTGAGAGTATTAAAATACAAAATTATTCTTGAGCCATAACTTATAAGTTGAAGCTTTTAGGTCAATTGGTAACTAGAGAGCAAACATACTATCAAAGTCAGAAAGTCTTAAGTTCAAACTTTGGTGACCCCCATTTATCTCTAACTAAAGATTTTAAACAAAAATTACTTATACTAAACAGCACACTATAAAGCAAATAAGCTTACGTGTGAGGAATATAAAGTGAAATTTTTTATATTAGAGTTTTTCTATAATAATACGAACAATAATATTTTATTATTTTTATTTTTTAGAATAGTTGGAGATCATTGAAGCTATTGATCCTTACTAAAATGGCCTCCAATCAAATGCTAAAATCTCCACCTACCACACAGGCTCAAAATACTATAGAATACCAAAAACGTTCAAAGACAAATCTGTCATATGTCAAAATATATGAACTTAAATTTCACTCGAAACTATCTTAGAACTGAGGAAATGTATGCCAACAGCTCTTTATTCATTATGGTACATGTGGCAATTTTGTATTGGTCACACTTGAGCTTTAGTAGAACTATCATTTCACATATTAGATTTCCAATTAGAGATCAAGAACTTTAAGACCGTGAAATTCTGTATTACATAGAGGTGAAGTTCTGTCTATGTGCCTTGAAGCAATAAGGATTTCCTAATAATAGAATAGCGTTGTTTACAGACAGCACATACGAAAAAGCAAGTGCTACATACAAGGATTTAAGAAAATAAATAATCTGAAGTCATGAATATTTTATAAATAAAGTCCATAAGTTTGGGACAGAACACGAAAACAGCATTATGGACATATAACATACCGAATTTTTGAGCTGAGCACCAGATCCAAAGCTCAAATGCCCTGCTGGAATTGGCAGTACCTTTGGATCAACAATTGGATCCGAGAGAGGATCTGTTGGCATCTCATTTGCTGATTCACGCAAAATGGCATTAAACATGGCAACATCTAATCTAGAAATACACTGCTCCACCACCTAATTGAAATGTTAAAGAAAATGATTAAGTAACAAAGTAGAAGATAAATTGCTAGATCTTGCGGAGAATTAATGCAGCCTATGCTTCAATAACTATCAATAAGGACAAGAGTGGCAGAAACAAACATATCAGCCAATCATCTCAAGTATCTACCGTCAAAGAACAAATCTACATAGACCTCATCATATAACAATAATATGAAATCATTCAATATTGTTCTTCTCTCTTAGGATGTAATACCTTGAGGGGCACAGGTTAAGACTAATATACAATTGATTAACACCTTCCAATCCAAAAGTTGTGACCAATACTTGTATATGATGACAACATCTAAGCTTATTATTGATAAACTAATGTGAGACAATTTTCATGTGTATTTCAACAACTCCCACTTAATCAGTGTAGATTAGTCTCTTCCCTTTTGTAGTATATAAAAGGAATATGTATAAATTTGTTGGTCGATTTTGATTTGACTCTTGACATTGGCATTCTTGAAGGCACCTTTTTGGTGGATTGAGAAGTATAATCGAGTATCCTCTTACTGAATGCTGAAAAAAGATGCAAATGACACATCATGAAGGGCTATTGGATGACTTGATGCTTGGCAGCCTACTCAGTGTTGCGTGCATGGAGACAGCTATTTTGATGTTTCATGCCTAAATAAGATCAAATTATAAAACACACACGTATGCATAAAAAAAATATCATCCATACCAATCTTGCCAAGACAGGTAAGCACCCACATTCATGCCCTCCTGATCGAACAGGACAAAGCTTTGAAAATGCATCATGGAAAGCACATTTCCATATATTGATAGAAAAGCTTCCTTGTTGAGGATCACCTAAAGCAGGTCCTAACAGTTTACCGATGCCCTTTGTTTTATGCAAATCCTCAATTGGAGGTTGCATGTGTGGAGTCAAGGTCTGTAATGAAAATAAATAAAAAAAAGAATAAATATACCAAACAAGTCCTGGGCAAACCCAACGTTCTAAATCCATCAAATACAGCATACTACCTGTCTTCTATGAGCTTACTTATTAAGAAGGAAACCTAAAACATTGAAAAGACAAATATTAGATCTTTTGCTGTTTTACCTGCCACCAGACTGACTCCACTGTTCTAAAGAATATCCAAGTTTCAAGTTTGTCCAACGCAGCTATAAATGTGCTTATTTCTTGCCAATCATCTACTTGTTCAAAAAAGCCGAGTCTCCTGCTCTTTTTACCTTCAAATAAGCTTTTTGACTTAAATATATCTGTCTTTCTGTCAGACATTTTTACACCATGTTTTGAATCTGTAGGCCATAAAATCACAGTTGCGGAAGGAGAATAACCAAAAGTTTGAGAAACCATCGCTCTAAGGACCACAATGTTTGACAACCAAAAAGTCAATCTGCATTAAGGGAAGAACATTTAACAGGTTACAGATTATAAAACATATTATCATGATAAAATTTTGGGGAAAAGAATAATATGGTCTAATTTTTAACACCATCTTTAATATGGTCCCTCCGTTTTCTTGATTCACCACTTTCATCCTTTTTGATAAAAACGTATGACACCATTAGTTGGATAGCAAAAAACTATCGCACTCTTGGAGCAGATTTTCTAAAGGTAATGTTGTCTTTTTTGCTAGAGAAGAGATGCCAGATTTTCAAAAGATAATTTAGCAGTCTACTATCCAAAATGATGGCATTGTACCCTTAAAGAAAAAAACTGGTTTACCAAAATGTAGGAACCAAAGTGTAGCAGAGAGATCTTATAAATAACCTAAAAATATAGATATCCAACTATTTTTGTCCAAAAATTTGAGGAAAACATAGCAGCATTACCTTGGGACGTCAGTGCCGCATGATTTGGCGATCAATACAAGACCTGAGATGGTGTTCCTAGCTACAGTTGCCCTCTTATCCTGGCTCCAAAACTTGCAGGCAAATATATAGAACCTAGCAAGACGCCTTGCAGGTGTATGGACTTTATGTGCAGAGCTTCCATGTTCTGGTATAATAGAATAAAGAGAAATCTCAATTGCAGCAGCTTCCCTTAACTCTTGTTCAAGCTTCTCGATCCTCAGTTCCATCTCATGAATCTTTTGATGCGTACTCAACTTTACATCCTCTAGATTATTCTCCTCTGCATCAGCCATAGAATCATCAGTTCCAACACTTTGATCACAAATGGGAGCCTCATCTAAGACGTCAATCTCCTTAACCTCTTCAATGGTTTTATCATCTGCTTCCTCAGATAATTCTGATGAGTATCTTAATAGGTTCTTTGCATCGATGTCTTTAGGGGGGGAAGCAACTTTATTGGGATTTTGAGATTTCTTTGAGCCATGGTTAGATGATCTCACTTGCTGTTTTTTCTGCTCTTCACGGAAGCTACTAGCCTTCGTTTGGCGAAGATAGCCCTCACCTGATTCTTTCTTTGTAGGCTTTTTGAAAGCTCTTGAATCCTTCTTTATCATGTTATATTCTTCATTATTGTGTAATGAACGAGAATTTTTTAAGTCATAATCTGACTCTCCATTTACAAGTTTGCTTTCCTTCTCAAATTCTGTTGAATGATCAAGCCTTTCATCTCCGTTTTCTTTGGCACTCATAGCACTGGAACTTGCACCAATTAAGTCCTCTTCAGACCCGTGCACATCAGAAGAATGACTATGTACTTATCTTGAAAATGTTCCTGCAACATCTTCATAATCCATGGATTTGTTAGAGCAATCATCTGCTTCAAAACAGCCATCTATAAAATGAATCAAAAAGGCAATGCTGCAAACAACATAATGCCAATTGGAAGTATCTAGCCCATGGTTTATAACACAAAAATGTAACAAGCAACTTTAAACGATTGCAAGTACAGTGAAGGGACGTAAGGGAAGTTAACTCTCTCTCTCAATATTACCATCACCAACGAAGCTGACTATGGAAGTTCTGAAAATGGTTTCAAAACTATTATTCTTGTCCTGTTTTCACTAAGCGTACGAAAGTTATTCCACTTATAACTTTGCTTGTAATCAGGTGACTTTATAATTTAGAAACATTTTAGGTGAATGCTATGCCATGTACAAAAGATATTGTAATATTTACAAAGGGTGTAAAAATTCTTTACCTATTTTATGACGTATAAAGAGAATGACAATCTAGATCAATATGCTCCCCACTCTCTAAGTAGTAAGATCATACACACTAATCTTGAAGATGAAAGAGATGAAAGATTTTATTTTATTTTATTTTTTTGTCCAAAACAGAAAGATGAAAAAACCAGATCCAACTAAAATAGGTAAAGATAAGGCATAAGCTAATGATGCTTCATAGAAAAAATAATGGCCCAAAAACGGATGGCACAAAAATAAACTCATCTTCTGCTGTAGATAGGTTTCATCTATTAATTTAACATGTAATGCAGTTAATAGATACATTAAGCTGTTTGCTTTCCAGCCTTTAACATGTTTAAATAAAAGAATTAATAAAAGAATATTTGCAAAGGATACAATCGGCCTTTCTCTCCTCAATAAAAAGATTTTGGAGGAAAATGAGGGGAAGAAAATAAACAAGAATGAAAAGGGAGCACAGAAAGTCAGTAGTTTATGCCAGAATATGAATATAAAAATAGATATGGAGGAAGTAGCAAGAACTAAATTAGAAATTGCCTGGAATCCAGCTAGCATAACTAATTCTTTCATTTTTAGCCCCCACAAGCATAATCATCCAGACATCCACTTTACAAAACTGGAGATCAGTAGCAGTACTGTTTGCTAATTCTCATATTAAGAGAATTATAAAGCGCAAGCCGGTAGTCAGTCATATTAAGATAAAAGCACTTGGTAATAAAAGCAGCTCAATATCAAAATGCAAAGTGGTAGTATGCAAACCAATATTAAACTGAAGCAGTTTTATGCCAACAGCAGCGATACAATAGATAACCAGATTAATTACAACATCAAAATTACGTGGGGCTATTGATTCAGATCTACCACACATCATACTTGCCATTTGATCTAATGTAGCAAGAGAAAAAGCAATAAAAGCATTGTATAAATAAAGAGACCAGTCATCAACACCACCGCCATAAACTAGACGACCAGATTGAAAGACTCCAATCCGCGTACTACAGCTATTACAGCTGCTAATCAAAGAACGGCAAACTATACAGATAACAGAGGGCATGCTCAGAGGGAATCCAAGCACCTTCCACCAAAGTAACTCGATAAACGAAATATATCACTGTATCCGCAGGCAAAATGGCTCATTAAATGGGCTTCAAATGAAAGCAACCGGAAACAATTAATCCTAGAATTCTTGAGGAAAATGACCAGATAATAATGCAGATCGAAAGACTCCAAAAGTTAGTGGAATCCACAGTAAAATAGACAAAAAAAAAAGCGATCCTGAGGCACAAGCTAAAGCACAGTATAACTAACCGCCAAAGAACACTAACCTCTGAAGCAAATCGATTTAATCCAGAATGAAATGCACAAAATGTGAAAGACGAGAACTACAATGACTGCAACCATATGAACAAGATCGTGCGCGAGCCACACACAGGTTGAATCTTTCAAGAGAAGAGCGCAACAAAAGCTAGAAGACAAGGAAATGCATCCAAAGAAGAAGCATCTTCCTGATCACTCACCGAAGCTTTACCCTCTTCTCGCTCTCTACTTCCTCTTTTCTACTCTGCTGCACCGACACCGCCAACCTAATGCGGCTCAATCGTGATGCAGGCGGAGTGAGGGAGATTTAAAACCCGACGAGAGAAAAGGAAAACCACCACCGCCGACATGCAAATTTTCGCTCCAATGCACGGCCACACTGGGGAGGTCAAATTACCCATCGGTGACCGTAATTTCCCAAGAATTGTCCGCATCGTGCAGCCGGTTGCTGGTGACCGGGTAACTGTGTCGGTGGTTAGCAACCGACCGGTTGGTCCCGTTTCCTCCGTCCGGGTGACGTCATTAGAATTCTATGTAAATGAACCCCTGTGTTTAGAAATAATTACGATAATGCAGCACGTTCGGATGATCCAATCAGCGATCGCCATGAAACGATCTGCGCCGTCGATCTTCATCAGCAACCCGACATGTGTTTTTTTTTTTTTTTTTTTTTTTGGATTTTCGTCATAAATTGTGATGACAGCTGTAACAACGATGACAGGTTGGCACGGTCGAGCCTCGGACGATATCTATATATATTTTTTGAACATATTTATATATATATATATATATATATATTATTTCCGTTCAAAATTAAATTAAAATTTTTAATTTTATTTTAATTTGAATAATAAAATGAATAAAAAGAATTCAATTCAATACCTTCTGAGCTAACTCTGGCTTTTATTATCGATTTGAAGAGTTCAATTCATTATTGATTTGAGCTAAGTCTAGCTCTTGTTATCGTTTCAAGCTCAATTCAAGTTAAAATTAATTTATTTTTTGATTAATTTTTAATTTTTTAATTAAATTTTATATGTAAATATATTTGTTCATTCAATCATCTTAAATTATAATCATTTATCTTGATATAATATTTAAAATAAAAAATAAAAATTAATTTATAATATGTATGATTTAAACTAATATTATAGAGAAAACTATAATGAAGTCCTTTTTAACTTATTGTAAAAAACTAACATATTAAATCTCAGTCATTTGTATAAATATATATAATACATTTTACTTTTTAATTGATCTGATTTTGAGCCATCTCTATTCAAATCTTTGTCTGCACAAAACTGAATTGATAAAAGTTTCGAGAAATAAAAATAACTCATTAATTAAATCGTTTAGATTAAACCAAGCTCGATTCGACCCAAAATTTGACTCAACTTTTGAGTGATCTTCCATCTTCGAGTTGAATTAACAACCTTAATATTGCACTTTAGTATATGAGATTCAGTTGCCTTTTATTATAGGCCTGTATTTTTAACGTCTATTTGGTAATTTTGCAAGACAAAAAGAAGCAATTACATATGCCACATCTTATTTATAAAAAAATTATAGATTCTATATTATTTTTGAATAAAATCTTACTGTCCCGTAAATTTTGAGTCCTAAAATCATAATATAAAATTCAAAATATTAAATTTTATACTCTAAATAATTTTAAAACTACCAAAACATAAACTTTATACCTTAAAGCTTTAGTTTTTATAAAATAATTATATATAATCTATTTAAAACTTAAACGAGTGAGATAAAAAATTTTACTATGAACTTATAAATTATACACAATATGATAAGATTCATAAGAATTCATCAATAATTTATTTAGTAATTTTTTTAAAAATATTATGTGAAATATATAAATCATTCTAACAAAAAAAGCCACATCTAATATTAATTTTTAAAATAAAATCTAATTCTATTTCAAATGCTTCAAAAAAAAAATTAATTTAAAATTATTTGAAGTTTATCAACAATATTATTATGGACAAAACTATCCAACAAACCGTAACAAATCAAGATTCGTCAAAAATAGCCAAAGCATTGCTGCAAAACTATTGTTTTGAAGAAATTACTAGATTCGAGAGTCATAGCGTTTCACTTTTAGCCTCATTTGGTTCGAATTTTTTTTTAAATAAAAAAAATAATTTATTTTTTAAATTTAATATCGAAGAATTTTATTTTAATATTAGAAAGTACATAAGATGTGAAATAAAGTTAATTCTGAAATTTATATTTGTATTAGATGTGTAATAAAATTGATTTTTACAGCTAAAATTTATGTTAAGCTAAAAAGAAGCCTTGAAATAAATGAGACCTCAGGTGGCTAGTAGGGTCCATGCATGCTTATGTGAGCAAACAATACTCACAGAGTGAAATTTGATGTTAATTTTTGGAGGTGTATATTAGGTGCTAAATATGAGTATAAAAGTATTAAATAAACAAAAATACTAAGGAGGCGTTTGATTTAATGTTATATATTATGTTATGTTATATAGAGAAAGTAATTTTTGGTTTAATGACGTATATAAATAATCTTCTATTAGATTATAAAATTATTAGTCAAAAGATGACATCAAGATTACATAACATAACACCGAGATAATAATGAACCAAATGCTCTTTAAGTAATATTGTGTATTTTTAAAGAAAAAATAATATTGTCAATATTTAGAACTATACAATGTATATATAGTTTATATTTTGTATTTTTCTTGAATTTAACACGGTCTGTTTATTTGTAATGTTAAATTTAACAAAGTTAAAATTAAACTTGGATAGAAATTTTTTTATTAAAAATTATGAATAATGTAAAATAAAATTAATTATTATGTTGGGATATGTAAAGGATGTGATATAAAGTAAGTTATTATATTGGGATATGTGAAGGATGTGATATAAATTAGTTATTAAAAATAATATAAATGGAACGTGAAATACAATTAATTTTTAATATTAAAATTTTATGTGTGATATAATATACCAGATTATTCATATTTAATACTATATTTTCAATTTCAAGTTGCAACCCTGTTATGCCAATAAATCTACAAATTTTGATACACAAGGCAATCTTTGTTTGAAATTAGAAATTCAATCTTATTTCATTCAATTTGGAATCGACTTGATCTTTGTATGGCTTGAAGTCGAATTAATCGAAATAAAATCTATTTACTTTTTTATTGTATAATTATATTATTTTTTACCACGAAGTAGTGGCGGAGCAGCTGCCAGAGGGAGCGAAGCCTCCCACCCCTACACTTAAATGATTGTAACTCGATTTAAATTAGTTTGACTCAAATATGAAAAATTAAAACTCAAATGAGTTCAACAAACTCAATGCACTGGGCCACAAATATGATTATAAGACCACACATTTGTAAGGAAACTTAAACTCGAAGCCTGATAGCTTGTTATGACTAGGGCCAATAACTAACTGCGTTCAAAAGGGTTAACCTCAACTCAAAATAAAAAATTTTGAGATCGAGTCAAACTTTATTTGAGTCGGTTAAATTCTATTTAATTTCAAGTCAAATTTTGAGTTGAATTAATTTTAGTTTTTAATTTTTTTTATTTAAGTATTCATTTTCACATAATTTACATTTAGTTATATTATTTATGTATTTAAACATAGATATCTTCAATATATTAATATACCTTAAATATTTTCAATATATATCATATATAATATGATGCACATAACTATATTAATATACATACTAAAAGGCATGGATAAATATCATTTGGGGAGGCTACAATGAAGCTGCCATGTGAAAAGCAAAGCGGTTAATGATAAGAGAATTCGAGGAAAATGAGTGTTGTAACCTTTTGCGGACATACATAAGGGGATAAAGCGTTAGGGACATAGAAGGGAGGACATTGCTGGTTGATTGTAATAAGATCGTGGACGCGGAGAGTATGACTGTGATAACTAGTGGATGATCGCACGTTGTACTTGTACAAGAGATTGCGATGGGAAACCTCGGTGAATCCTATCCAGACAATCACCTCGACAAGTTAAAACTCAGTAGCATGAATGGGGTTAGAGGAAAGTTGACGACCGTAAACTCATCAAGATCGGGGATTTGGTCAAACTCAACTCATTCCAATCTAGTTTGACATCTTGTGGACTATTGAAATTGCAGTGAAAAACCTCATGTAAATGTATATTATTTGCTTATATGTGAACTAAAATTAAATTTTCTCCAAAATCAAAATTTTAAAGAGCCACTATCAAAAAACCTTTTTTTGAAGTACCAAAGTAATTCAAAGTCACCATCAAAAAAGCTTCTAACTCTTGCTTTCTTCACTTGAGAAATTTCTTCTTTTTTTTTTCCATTAGGAATTAAGAATGACATCCATCAGACTCATTCCATTTGAGACAAAGGACTCATTAATATTCTAAAATTAAAAGTCCTATCTTTATAAATTTGAATATAATCTACCTAATGCAGGAGATACCTAAATATATAAAAGTACTGAATTTTCAATCATAATGTTAGTTAAGGTTGTCGAAACTCGTTTGGTTGAGTTCAAACTTGAATAAACTCGACCCACATACCCGAACTCAAAATAAACATAATTCGTGATGTTCTCCTAGCCTAATAGGTCTCAAGTTCAAACTACACTATCATCGAAAGTTCTAAGGCGGAAGAAATTGTGATGTCTGGAATAAAATTTTTTTAGAAAAAAAAAACAAACACAATTCTTCATTTTATGCTGCAAAACTTCTAAGAACATTGATCAACAATTTGAGCCTAGCAAATCTAAAAATATTCAAAAATACAACTGAGGCTAGCCCAAATAATAATCATATCAACTCGAATTTAATCAAGGTCGGATCAAATATTAACACGAAGATAATCACAGAGCCACATTAGTTAAACAAAGTGGTCTACAATTACCACACTTAGCATAAGCCATCAAGAAGCAATTTACACCAGTTAATCTTCTAATAAGCATATACTCACTGATTGATTAGTGTATCTTTAGGTAACATTCAGTGAGCCCAGCCGACAAGAACGATGAACCAGCTCTATTGAATGACTGATGGCCAAAAAGCACAAGGGAGCTCCTTGCATTCTGCAAATTAAGTTTGCAGGTGGATGAAATGCATATGCATCTTAAAACATCAATGCAAACAACAGCAATAATAATAGATCTTGATATCTAAATAGCTTGGATCAGTTATATAGATTTCTCTTAGAAAACATTTGGTTCAGTATTATCTTGATGTAATGCTATATTATTTAGATGTTATCTTTTGAGTGACAATTCTATAATATTTTACAAGATTATTTAAATATACTATTAAACCAAACAATCATTTTCTCTAAATAACATAACATCATAGTAAGATAACATTGAATCTGATGCCTTCTTAACATTAACTAAGGGTTCATTAACATAGATTGGTTATCCTTGAAACTCAAAAGCCCAATTTTTAATAAATTAACTACTATCCTTTCATTCCTCCACCGTGCAAAATGGTTCAACCACCCTCAACTATAATAACATCAATGATTCAATTTAACTCAATAACACTGAGTCATTTATTTATTTTTAGCACAAACATCACAATTTCTCTCACCCCAATTGAAAATTATAGTGATCCCCCTGGTTCTAAGCAAGCTCCATTTCTGCTGGGCTAAGAGAAGCTCTACAACATCGAGTCATTGTTTTCATCAACAGAGAACTTTTAGCATCAAAGGTTAGCCATGTATTAGCCTAAATCCAAAAACGAAAATCAAATGCCAAGAAATTTCCAAGAAGGTTCCAACAATTTTTTAGGCTTCAGCCTTTGAAGTAGACATGTTAGCCCATCAACCCAAACAATAACAATTTGTGACAATCATATCATTGCTTAGAGGTTCCCACTAGAGTGAGGGAAAGCTAAGGGGAAAAAAAAGAGGGGGGTTGGGAGAAGAAGGCCCCCATGAAACTTGACGATGGCTAGCATCTATTAGAGGGGCTAGGAGGGAAGATGGCCAAACTGATTACTGGGCAAAAGGCAGGCGAGCCATTGGATGCAAACAAGGGAGGTGGGCCTAGAGTTTTCAGCCCAGTTGGCTCGACTATGAAGGCCTTCTCTTTTTTAAGCAAAAAGTTCCTTGATGAAATGGAAGAGGAGTAGATGAGTTTTGTTACCAATCAGTCAGCAGAGCTCCAGGAATCCAGCCAACAACCAAACTTGCTCACCGAGAACAACTTATCACCTAGCAAACCGAGAACTCCATAGAAGAAGATGAAGTTGAGGTGGAAAACATGCTGAAAGATAAAGACCAAAGCAACCTCGAAAAGGAACGAGAGTTGTATTTCTGGAGTGGTACAATAAAAAACATGCAACATCACTATTCTCACACCTCCAACTTGATTTATAGGAGTGAATCTTCTTCATAAAAAGAACCTGTGAACAGGAGATCAAATAACAAAGGAAAAAAGAATATTAGCAAGATGAGTTCGACTTGATTTAAACCAATTCAACCCAACCAAATAGAAATGAAGGGTGATAGGTGAGATCATTTCATCTCACCTACCAATTTTGAATTTTCATCACACCTACCAACGTTGATTTTCTTCCCCCCACCTACTAATAGTTGAATTTTCATTCCTTTAATGTATTTTATTTTTGAAAAAACTTTTTTTCTCCATTTCTAAAAACTTATTTTATGTGTATTCATCTTATATAAATAGGAGACTCCCTTTGTACTCCGTGTGGGAAGTTGCAATTGATGAAAGATATTCTGCTAAAAATTGCTGAGTTGTGAAGAAAGAAAAAAGATTGTTGAGTTGTGAAGAAAGAGTTTCTTCTTCATATAAAGCTAAGTCGGACCAAGGGGTTTCTCTTAGGCATCGGAACCAGGGAAAAGGGCTGCAGGCTTCCATCACAAAGGCTAGGTTATTTTGTTTGGGTCTTAGTTCCTGCTGTTTGCTCCTCATTTAAATCCTGTTCAAGTTCATCTCTGGAGTATATATACATTTTGTTTTTGATTTAAGTGCAATCTAGTATTTTACTTTTCTCTGGTTTCTTCTTGTTCTCTAAGTTGCGTTGGATCTTCTGTTTTCTACTTTGTTTCGATCTGCCATGGATTATTCTGAAGTTGTCATTATCTCCATCAACTGTTGTGTTGAATACACATATATAATTTTATATTTTCTCAGCTTCATTTGGCTCTGGAAATTCAGTTCTCGTTAAAATTTCCCTGTTTTCCGTTCAAAACCAGAATGTTATCTGTTAGCATGGGTTTGTTTCTAAATCTGAATTTTCCTGAAACTACTATCCTTTTGATTTTATTGACTAAACCTGAGCATAATTAATCCAGAACTCATATATTTGCTGGAATCATGTCCATTCAAACATTACAGAGACCGAACCGTAAAATGTCTCCAATATTTATGGTATTTTATTTCTATGCATACTAGTTGATTTCCATGTCAGCTTGATAGCTTACTTCTAAGTTGCACAGATTAATTACTGGATTTATTAAAAACAAGACTAATTTCCTAAAACTCTTATGAAATTTATGTGATTATATAAATTAGTATAATTAAAGGCTACCTAGTTTAAGCTCCTCCATAATACACCAAATAGTATTCATAGATTTAGGACACATAACTGCATAAAGTACTACATTAGGACCATTTAGTTAGTTAAAATCATTCACCACATATGCACCTAGACACAAATCCCTCTACTGGTCAAGCAAGATTTTCGATCGATTTTCGATCTTCGTTCCATATTAACACCCTTAACTAGAACAAGCAGAACTAAATCTAAGCTGTAATTGACACTTCTTTAGAGTAGAATAATAGAGGAGGATACTCTCACTATGATGGGGTACTTCATAAGGAAGTGAGGCATGAAGGCTCTAGCCTCCTTGGTGTCACTCCATAAGAATGTCTCAATAATTTTCTCAATTGCATCAAGGACATTTAAGGGGGATATAAGTATGAGACATGAAATAAACTAGCATAGAGATTAGGGTCCTATTGATAAGAGCAATTTTTCCTGTGAAAGATAAGCTTTTCACTTGCTGCATATTGATTCTAGCCTCGATTGTTGCAATAATGGTCGAGAAGTCGACCTTCTTTGATCTGCACTTGGTGAGTGGAATATCTAGGTAGCGCCAATGTCGTCCCTTTTACATCCTTAACCTCCTAAAGTCGTCTTCCTATTTTTAGTGGTAGTACGACTAAGATGATGAAGGATTTTTCAAAGTTGACCATCTATCCAGAGAAAGCATCATAGTAATCAAGGGCTTCCTCATACAAGTAGCAGCAGCTTGCATAGCCTTTGTGAAAAGCATATTATCAGCAAACACTTGGTGAGAGTGAATGGACTGGAAGGCATGATTTTGATACAAGTCATGGTTCTTGTGTTGACCTCCTTATGGATCAAGGCAGATAGGCCTCAACTGCTTGGGCTGCTTTGCATTGCTAGTCTTGGGCACCAACATCACCTGTGTCCATCTAAGTCTATGGCATGACTCCTGTGCAAAAGGTGCGCTAGACTGCTCCAACAACCTCCTTCTCTACTGTCGACTGATACCCTTTTAAGAAAGAACTAGTGATACTATCCATCCCCATTGCCTTGTTGCTGGCTAAGGAGAACACAACTACACTAATCTTTTCATTGGTGACTTGTTAAATCAACTGTCTTGCTGCTATCTTTGAGAGTGGCTCTAGGTTGCATACCAACAGGAGCGAGACTTACTATATCCATATGCACTATGCACCTGGGAGGAGGTGTGCAAATCGAGAAGACCAAATGGGGGCTTGGCATACATAACCTCAAACTACGGAGACAATTTCAGGTGCTAAGCATGTCGCTAGATTTTTGGATAGCTTTTACTGTATTTGGCGTGGAAGCTTGCAAACCAAGTATGGATCATGCAATCAACTGTTTGAGATGAAGGGGATTCCTGAGTTTGGAAGCTAATTTGCACTGATGGAGATATTGTTGATGGTCATATGATCTAGCTAGTTGAAGAAGGGACTGTAGTCTCCTTCTTGAAGAACTTTTTCTTATCCACCATACCACTAAACAAATGGTCATTTTTTTTAACATGTTGATAGAATAGCTTCCTTTCACTATGGCTATATCCAAAGAATTGAATTGGGACAGAACCCGGGTTAGCCAATTGTTTGGGGGCAAAGCTTCAGAAAAGATCTATGACTATCAAAAGAACCTATAGCACTAATGGTCATAGACTGCAAGAAGTGGACTAGGTCAAATCATGTCAAAAAAAGAAAAAAGAAAAAAGAAAAGGCCTTGTGCAGCGCACTAATCACTAGTCAAATAATAAGTAAGCACTAGTAAGCCAAATAAAGAATATCTTGAAGAATAAAGTATGTGTAAAATATTTCTACAAAGTTTTAGCTGCTAGATGAAATAACAACATGAATAAGTAGCCCCAAAGCCTATAAACCAAGAGAACATAGTAATACCCTCTTTATGAGGCAGGAAATAGGCCTAAAATCAGTTTCCCAAAAAAAAAGGTTTTGAAATAGGCTTAAAATCTGGTACAATCTGCTTGTTATAGTTCACCCTTCATGGCAGGTGACTATTCTTAATACTAGCATAAAGGAAATGTCATAGGCAAAAGGCAATGCATACAAATAATATCACAATAACAGAAATCAAGCCATTACAAGCTAATAAAAGCAACCAAAAGAATAAGTACCTGGAACTCCATACCATGATCTAGTAAACCCCAGACACCAGTGGACTATCGTCTTCATCAATAATAAAGGTAACAGCACAAACTACAAGCCTGGAATAACAAAAACTGTGAGAAGTTCATGAATAATTTGATTAATTAATGGGACAGAGATAATTGAAGTTTCATAACCACCAGAAATCACAAAGATTGCCTAAATTTTCAGGTAACTAATGATCCTTTTCCTTCCCCTTCAATAATGGAAAGAAGGTCCACCTGTGGAACATTTTGGTAACCCTTCTATCCGCCCTTGAGCTAGGAGGAATCTCTAAACTCCTATATATGGCTGGTTGTGTAGAAGAAGATAACTCCCTCCCTCGTCGGAGATATGGCGGGTTGTGCAGAAGGGAGGAGGCGGCTTACATGAAGAAGGCTAAGAAGTGGTGGCAGAAGCTTTCAAATCTCAAGTTTCAATTTAAGGTTTTCTTTATATTTCTCTCTCTTATTTATGAAGGCATTTATTCATTTTCCATTAACCCCATTATACCCATCCCCAAATATATAAAATGACCACTTTTAGCATTTATTCCCTCCTTATGCCACGCATGCCTACGGAGCCTAAGAATTAACAACAGTGGTCATCTTTTTCAGGTGGATATGGTGATAGCTAGTGTGGCGTCTCTCAAAGATTTTTTGAGCATCTTTTCTAGAGGCATCTCTTGGGGTTCCTTTCTCGAACACTTCCCTAAATTTTGTCTCTATTTTTTGCCGGCCCTTCATATCTAGAGCACTTATATCCCCAATTGCTCAAAAGATGAAATCTCAAAGTGTTGCAGCCACTTGAAGATTTCTTTCAGACTTCTTGGTTCTCCCATGATTTGTGTAGAATACTAGCGTCAAGGTGGGTTCTCTTAACTCGAGTGGTCCCAATGTTGAGGTTGATTTTGCCCAAGTTGTTCTTAAGGCAGCCTTGGGTTTTGCTTGAGTTGTGGTGCCTCCACACTACTAGTATCAATCACAGACAATGTAAGCTTCTTGCCCTCTCGAGTCTCTCACAAATTTTGTTGGGCCTCCTTATGACCTTTGTCATTGATGCACTGGGGCTACAGTAAGCTTTGTTCTTGGTTATGATAATCGAACTGGATGCCTCAGTTTTAATTCCCATAATAAGTTCTAATAAAGAAGATTGTCGAAGCATGATCTCATGCAAAAGCATGAAGCAATTAGGCAAAGAATAAAGACTAACTGAATAAACAGATGCAGCTAAGCTAGTGTTGGTAATTGGTGGGTTGCGGAGGGATGACACCAACAAGAGCTGTCATGTTCCTTGGTACGTAAGAACAGGAGTTAATGAAAAGGCAAGCAAATGAAAACATATAAAGCACTCTGAACCACTTGAATAATTTTTTTACTAATTCAAAACTTCAAATGTGCTTTCTTGAATACCTTATTTAGTCGAGACTTCACATATGCTTTTCACAGAAGAAGCATATCCCTTTTGTTGGATTAGGAAGGCAATACATACAAGCATTATCATTATGATAGAATAATGATCATGATGTGCATAATAGAGTAATGATAGTGATGTGGGTGAAATATAAAACAAGCAAAGTGAACTGGGATTTGAAATTTATAATACAGAAAAAGGCCTACCTGTAAATTACTAGAATGAACATGGTAAAGTAAAAAGCGAGCTTGACCATCCTAGATTTCTTCTGCTCATCTATCTGTCTAAAGATCTCAGTCACATCCATAAGATGTTTCCTTTTCCGAAACCTGAGAAAGGGAAAACATTATATATTAATTTCTTTCTTCTGCTAAACTTGAGCCAAGGCATCGCAAATAAGAATTCTGAAATATGCAGAAGGTACCAGCGCAGAATAGACAAGAGTATGGCATGTTTAAAGCGAGTAAGCTAGTTTACTAATCCCACTATAAATCGCTGCCTGCCTTGAATAGATTTGACCAAAAGGGAGGGAGGGAGAAAAGGAGAGATTAAGAACAACACTAAACCATTAACCTACACTAAGATGAAGTGGGACACGGACGTTTCATACTTCAAACAGCCCATCAAAAACATTATTAGGAAGTTGTTCATTTTTATAAAACAAATAAACACTACTCAAACAACAACTAGACAGAATAAACACAAGTCGGTAATAATCAGCAAAAAAATTTACATCCTTTCACATATTTGCATACCTAGTTAATATTATCTTGAATTCTCTCACCCTCAGTCTGCTTCTCGTCAAACCATCGTTTCTACTTCTCTTCATGATTATATGTAAATAGCTATTACATAAGGTAAATGCCGCAACCTTTAGGCCCTGTTTGGCAATAGACTAAAAATCATGGCTAAAATTACCCATGGCCAAAATCTTAAATTTATTTTAAAAAAACTTAAAAAATTATTTTATATCTTATCTCACACAAATTCCAACATTAAACAATCACTTTATTTCACATCCAACACAATTCTCAATAAATCAATCAACTTTATTTCACATCATACACAATTTTTAATATAACCAACTTACTTTATTTCACATCATACACATTTTTCAAAAATCACTAAAAATTCCAACCAAATCTTCTTTTTTTTCTTATTACCAAACAGAGCTTTAGTTCAATGTGTATGTATCTGTTGTGGAGGGCATTTGCCTGGTTCCAATGACATGAATCCTCCCATTTATCAATTTGAACTTCACTTTTCAGAATCAAGAGGCTATGGATGATTCAAAAGAAAAGAGAAAGCTTTAAAAGGGCTGCTAG
>KZ453531.1:793541-874184 GCA_002786265.1 Apostasia shenzhenica
ACGACATTCGGCGCTACCCTAGAACTCCCAACACTCACCAGTGCAGAATCAAAGAAAGGTCGGGACTTTCTCGACCACTTATTGCAACAATCGAAGGCCTAGAATCAATATGCAGCAAGCTGAAAAGCTTATCTTGTCATCAGGAAAAAATTGACTCTTTTCAATAGCACAACTATCTCTATGCAGTTTATTTCATGTTCTCATACTTAGTAATTCCCCCTTAAATGTCTTTGATTTGCAATTTGAGAAATTATTGAGACATTTTACCAAGGAGGCTAGAGCCATATGCACTATGCACCTAGGAGGAGGTGTGCAAATCGAGAAGACCAAAGGGGGCTTAGGCATAACAATCAACCTCAAACTACGAGACATTTCAGGTGTCTACACCATCGTCGCCCTAGATTTTTGGATAGCTCCTTTACTGTATTTGGCGTGGAATTCTTGCAATACCACAAGTATGGATCATGCCAATCAACTGTTTAGCAGATGAAGGGGATTTACCTTGCGTTTGGAAGCTAATTTGCACTGATGAGAAATTGTTGATTCGTCATTATGACTCCTAGCTAGTTGAGAGAAGGACGAGCTATTTAGTTTCCCTTCTTGACGAACTTTTTCTTATCCACCATACCACTAAACAAATGGTCATTTTTTTGACAATGTTGAACTTGCCCAATAGCTTCCTTTCACTATGGCTACTATATCCAAAGAATTGAATTGGCGACAGAACCCAGGTTAGCCAATTGTTTCGGGCAAAGACTCAGCAAAAGAGCTATGACTATCAAAAGAACCTATAGCAACTACCATGGTTCATAGACTGGCTGTGGTTTCAGTTAGACTATGAAGATCCCTATTTACACCAATTGTACACCACTCAGTTACAGAGCGAGAATAGGCAACATTCTAGGGCTTGGTGTGGAAAATCCCTTACCTAATCGGTTACAGGCACCCTTGTGGCAGCTTCTTAATAATGTCTTATCGCCTCACTATGGCCCGGTTTTGCATTGGAGAGTTTGGTGAAGTCATCTCTAATGACTTTGTGTGGCTATGTGGTGACGAAGCGTTAATAACATTCTTCAACATCTAGGGATGGACTGTAGGCATTACAATAAAGTCCAAAAAGCATCCCTTCAGCAGAGTCATGTTTCAATCTAGTTTTTTTAGTAAACTCGCTTTTTTTTGTGAAAAAAATTACTAACTCTTTCTTTTGCAGGTTAACCACTTGAGACGATGGCAAAAAAACAACTAGAAGTTAATAAAATGGACACACATCTTTAAGTTTAGCACTAGAGACTCTTTGTTCCTACTAGCGAGTCTAGAATGCCAAAGTACACAGTAGACCACGCAACCAAGCTATCTTATCTACTACGAATGAGCATCTATGTTTTAATGACTGACCACTACGTTAGAGCCGCAGAACAGCCCAATTGTCATCAGGAGCCGCCAGAACCCAATAGTTCATAGGAGCCTATATATCTATTTTGAAGACAACATTGTTAACCCCTCCCCCCACACCACCCACAAGGTTATTTTGATAATCAATACAAGATGGTGAGTGTTGCTTATAGCTGGTTTTATCATTCCAAGACCAAAGAGTGAACGATAGCGTCAAACTCATTGTCAAAAAAGAAAAAAATTAAATGGCCTTGCTGCAGCCCACTAACTCACTAGTTCAACATAATAAGTAAGCACTAGTAAGCCAAATAAAATATCTTGAAGATTAAAGCTATGTGTAAAATATTTCTTACAACAGTTTTAGCTGACTAGATGAAAAAAAAATAACCAACATTTGACCTAAGTGGCCCCAAAGCCTTATTTAAAACAAAGAGAACATGTAATACCCTCTTTCTAAGCGCAGAACATAGGGACTAAAATCCGTTTCCAAAAAAATAAAAGGTTTTGACAATAAGTCCTAAAATCTTGGTACAACTGCTAATGTTTAATAGTTCCACCCGTTCAGTGGCAGCGTGACTATCTCCTTAATTTACTAGCAATAAAGGAAATGTCATAGGCAAAAGGCAATGACATACACAATAACTATCACCAAGAACAGAAATCAAGGCCATACAAGCTAATAAAAGCCAACCCAAAAAGGAACTAATACCTGGAAACTCCATACCATGATCTAGTAAACCCCAGACACCGTGGACTATCTGTCTTCATTCAGATAATAAAGGTCAACAGCCACAAACTACAAAGCCTTGGAATAACAAAAACTGTGAGCAAAAAAGTTTTTTGTCAATGAATAATATTGATTAATTAATGGGACAGAGATACATAAGTTATCATAACACCCAGAAATCACATAACGATTGCCTTAAATTTTCAGTAACTAATGATCACTTTTCCTTTCCCCTTCAATAATGAAAGAGACATTCCAACTCTGTTCGAAACATTTTGCGTAACCCCTTTTCGTATCGCCCTTGCACTAGAGGAATCTCTCAACTCGCTATATAATGGCTGGTTAGTTGTGATAAGAAGAAGATAACTTCCCTCCCTCTGTCGGAGATATTGGCGGTTGTGTTAGTTAAGGAGGAGGCGGCTTACCTTGAAGAAGGCCGCTAAAGAAGTGGTGCAGCAAGCTTATCAAATCTCAACTTCAATTAAGCGTTTAAAACTTCTTATATTTCTCTCTCTTATTTTATGAAGGCATTTCATAATACACTTTTCCATTAACCCCATTATACCCATCCCAAATACTTATAAAAAATCATCCACCTTTTAGCATTTATTCCCTCCTTATGCCACGGCATGCCTAACAGGAGCCTAAAAATTAACAACATGGTCATCTTTTTCAGAGTGGATACTTGTGGAATAGCTAGTGTGGGCGTCTCTGCAAAGATTTTTGAGCATCTTTCTAGAGCATCTCAATTGGCGGTTCTTTCTCAAACGGCTTCCCTAAATTTTTGTCTCTTATTTTGTTGCCGGCCCTCCATATCTAGACACTTATTATCCCAATTGCTCAAGAGATGGAAATCTCAATTAAGTGTTTGCAGCCGCAGTTGAAGGATTTCTTCAGCACTCTCTTGGTTCTCCCTTGACTTGTGTAGAATACTAGCGTTCGCAAGGTGGTTCTCTTAACTCGTAGTTCGGTCCCAATGTCGAGAAGTTGATTTTGGCCCAAGTTTGTTTCTTAAGGGCAGCCCTTGGCGTTTTTCATTGAGTTGTGGTGCCCTCCACACTACTAGTATCAAATCACCAGACAATGTAAGCCTTCTTGCCCTCGTCGAGTCTCTCTCAAATTTTGTATGGGCCTCTTAAGACTTTGTCATTGATGCACTGGGGCCTACAGTAAGCTTTGTTTCTGTTATGATAATCGAACTTGGATGCCTCAGTTTAATTCCCATAATAAGTTCTAATAAGCAAGATGTCAAGCATATCTTCATTGCAAAAGCATGAACAATTAGCGCCAAAGAATAAAGGACCCTAAACTGAAAAACAGATGCACAGCTAAAGGTAGTGTTGGTAATTGGTGGGTTTGCGGAAGGGATTGACACCAACAAGAGCTGTCATGTTCGCTTGGTACTAAAACCAGACGTTAATGAAAAAGCAAGCAACATAAAACATTATAAAAAACACTCTGAACCACTTGAATTAAATTTTTTCACTAATTCAAAACTTCAAATGTGCTTTCTTTGAATACCTTAGTTTAGTTAATCCAAAGACTTCAATATGCTTTTCACAGAAGAAGCATATCCCTTTTGTTGGAATTAGGAAGGCATACTATACAAGCATATCATTATGAATAGAATAAATGATCATTGATGTGCATAATAGAGTAATGATTAATTATGTAGAGTGAAATAATAAAACAAGCAAAGTGAACTGGGATTTTGATATATATTATAAACAGAGAATAAAGGCCTTACCTGTAAATTTACTAGAATGAAACATGGTGAAGTAAAAAGCGAGAGCTGGACCATCCTAGATTTCTTCTGCTCGCTATCTGGTCTAAGAGAAATACTCGAGTCACACTCCATAAATGTTTCCTTTTCCGAAACCTTTTGGGGAGGGAGGAAAGGTGAAAACATATAATATTAATTTTCTTTCTTCTGCTAGCTTGAGCCAAGCGCAATCACAAATAAGAATTCTGACCCAATATGCAGAAGGTACCAGCGCAGAATAGACAAGAGTTATGGCATGTTTGAAGCGAGTAAGCCTTATGCCTCTATACTAATCCCACATAAATCGCTGGCCTGCACGTTAGAATAGATCTTGACAAAAAGGAGAGGAGGGAGAAAAGGAGAGATTAAGAACAACACAAACCAGTTAACCTTACACTAAAGATGAAGTGGCGACACGGCGTTCACACTTCAAACAGCTCATCAAAAACATTATTAGGAATTGTGTCATTTTCTATAAAACAAATAAACTACCTACATCAAAACAACAACTAGAACAGCATAAAACACATAGTCCGGTAATAATCAGCAAAAAAATTTTACTTCCTTTCACATATTTGCATACCTTAGTTAATATTAACTTATAGAATTCTCTCACCCTCAGTCTCTTTCTCTCTGACAGTATGCAAGTATACCTTTGTACTGTCAAACCATCTGTTTTCTATTCCTCTCATGATATATGTAAATACTGTTACATAGGTAAATGCCGCAACCTTTTAGAACAGAGCTTTAGTTCAATGTGTATGTATCTGTTGTGGAGGGCATTTGCCTGGTTCCAATGACATGAATCCTCCCATTTATCAATTTGAACTTCACTTTTCAGAATCAAGAGGCTATGGATGATTCAAAAGAAAAGAGAAAGCTTTAAAAGGGCTGCTAGGGATAATTACCTACATGCCACACAAATCTTTATGTATTACATCACACACTTTCTTCACAATCTATAGTGTAAATTTTGTGAAGAAAATGTGTGTGGTGTAATATTAAAAGATTTGTGTGGCATGCAGGTAATTGTCCCAAAAATATTTTACATCATATTCATATTCAACCATAGACCAAACTTAATATTTGAATACAACTACAGAAAGAAAAAAGGAGATGTCACCCAAGTCTCCAAGAGGTCTACAATTTTAAGAAACTCTTAACTAGGTCCTTGGGATTTGACACAATTTTCAAATGTATCTTTCCATCAAAATTAACATTAAATATGTATAATAAATTTACCCTCCATTTCTCCCTCCATTTCTCCCCCCAACCTCCACAGGTGTTCGCCTATTCCTTTTTTCTCAGATGACGATGTTGAGCTTCCTTCTACCCAATTTCACTACCCTCCTACGAGTCCTTCCGAAAGCCTACCCATAGCGGATATTTTTTCTTTCTTTTTTGTGATATTTATCAAAGTTTTTGGTGGCCTATTGCAGTTTGTCAAACTTGAACGTCGTCGAGGTCGTGTAATTGAGCAATTCTCAGGATAAGCTGGAAGACAATGGAGACAGTGTAATCGGGTAAAGCATCAGAGGCAAATTGAATGGCGAGCCACCACAATCAACATCGTCAGAACCTAGCTTTAACTTTTCCCTTGAACATGTTGCCACCATCGGAGAGAGAAGGGATACAGAAAACACAACAAAATTAGCACTCCAACTTTGAACCCTACTCTGGCAAAAAACAAGTTGCTGCTCAACAATCCGCCATTGCTCGCTAGAGAAACACCCAGTGGGAGTGATAATAAGGGGGTAGGAGGTGCGAAGGAGGAGAGAATCAGGAGTGTGGTGATCAAAAAGATGAGATCTAGCTTGAAATTACTGGCGGCTAGAATGGAAGGGTAGTTGAAGTTAAGGCCATCGATGATGGTGGGGATATCATCGTTCCAAGTGATGAGTTAGCTAAGGATGTACTTGACGTTGGTAAATGTATGACTCAAAGTAGAGCAAGTGCAACAATGACTAACAATCTTATCGTTAGATTTGAGATGGTGGTTGTTGATAAAGTTATGTTTGATTAGGGCTTGGCATTGCTAGGTGCCATTAGCAACAATGAAATAGCTTACACCGACATATTGGACAGTGTAGGAGGTGTTGTCCTAGTGGAATTAGTCAAAGTAGGAGCAAGGATGTTGACAATGAGGTCACTAACAGATAGAAGAGCCCTGTCGCGGATAGAGTTGATAACAGAAAAGGCGACCACAACTGGTACGAAACCTTAATGAACTAGAGTGAGAAGGAGAAGAGAAAGAGAATGGAAACAAGAAGAGAGAAATGGGAGGTATTTAAGTAATTTCATAGAGAGCATCAAGTTTAATTAACAAATTAGTCAAATATAATATTTTCAGAATAATTATTTTTGAGACAATTAAGAAATTATTGCCCTCTGAAATACGACTGAGCAGAGGCACAAACAAACTTGGTGGGAGGTGCGATGCAAAAGGTTTGAGGATCGATCATGCTCTACTTTGGCTCAAAGAGGAGGGTTGAGTGGTTGTGCGGCACGAGGGCTGCTATGGCTCGATCAAAAGAACTGCATGGTCATGCGCATACGTCAGATAGAGAATAGAGCAACTAGTCATCCAGGCTCGAAGACGTTGGATTACAAAGTTCTCGAGTGCAAATATATAGTCAAATGGCAATGCATTAAAGAAGAAAGGTGCGCTATGTTGACAACTAGAGGATGTTTGCTATGCAATTCATTAAAAGCAACGGAAGATGCAATAGCTACTTAGTGGGAGGCAAGGTGTTGGTGTAGAGAGATGAAAAGTATCCTAAGGCCAATGAAAGTAGAGGCAGAGGCAGTAATGTCACAATAGCAGCAATGAAAAACAAATGCACAGTGAGTGGTGATATTGGAAGCAGAGGCACAAACAGAATGGTGGTTCAGACACGAGGACAACTGCAATGAAGATGGAGGTCAGCCAGTGGGGTTCCTCACGTTAGACTTAAACCCTTTCCTATCTGATGTCCCAAGAGAAGAATAATTGTATTTCATTCAATAACGACTAATACAATACTAAGGAGGTATTTATATAGACCTCTATATATAATGACAAAATAAAAAATATAACAAATATATCAAATGTCTTTCACACACAATACAAAACAACTAAAACAAAATATCTCCCAAACATCAAAGAAATAAAAATTATCCCAAAATAAAAATATCACATCAATGAAATTAGTCAAATAAGAGTAATATTCAAATAGCTAAATCTGCAACCCATCAACATCCATACTTCCAAATGGAGACCTGGAATTGTTGTTTTAAGTGCTTGGTTCACCAAGCGATCGACCAAGACCTATTAGTCGACGATATAAAGAATATTTCATACTTGTTAATCGTTGGCATCTCCAACGGCTAGGACTTGGTCGACTAAGCCCCTATTGATCTTCTTGTTGATTGTTGGCTTCTCTAATGGCTAGTACTTATATTTCAAAACATTATATAAAATGTGTGAGGCTAAATCTGTCTTAAATGATTTAAAGCAACTTTATGAAAAACAATTATCCTAAAAAGTTTATTTTTTCAACTTTCTACTATAATTATTTTTTAGCTTTTTAAAAATTAAAATTTCTTTCACAATTGTTTTACCAAACACTTCTTTTAGCTTTCAACTATATGAAACATGTATTTTGTCACCAAAAAGTTATGTCATATACAGCCTAAACCCCCATGTAGTCAGTTACACTTTTAAACAACATGACATTTTCCTAGTCATTGAAGCACCACTGTTTAAGGAATCTGGAGTGTTTTGAGGATTCCTTTTGATCTTCTTGAAACCTAATTGAATTATATGGATGATGAGTTGATCCCTATGAGCTTGGACAATATATGTGATTAAGTGCTCAAGTACTCGAGGTATGATCTAATCTTCTTCAAAGTGCTTCAAAGGACAATCTTAGGAGAACAATGGGCAATATTTTGATTTATTTGTATCATGTATTTGTTTTATTTTCCTTCATTGTGTGATGAAAACCTCTAGGGTTTGAGCTAGAAGAGGTGCTATACAATACCCTCAACTGAAGAGGAGAGCATTTAGTGTATGATCTAGAGGTATGGTTTGTTTCCCTTGAAAGAACAAGAAGGCTTCTAGTGTGTGATCTAGAGGTGTGATCGTATCCATCCAGTGAAGTGAGAAGGCCACTAGTGTGTGATCTAGAGAAGGTATGATGGTATCCATCGGTTGAAGAAAAGGGCCTCTAGTTTGTGATCTAAAGGAGGTGAGAGTTAATCCTTTACTTGTATGTAAAGAGAACCACTAGAGTGTAGATGGTATTTGTAACTGGTTTGTTTCATATTCTCGAATAAAGAGTAATTTTTTGTGGATTGGTTTAAGTTGGGAAGGACATAGGCCAATTTGTAGTTCAACCACATTAATTAGTATCCAACCACGATATATTGTGTATTTTTTTATTTCACTGCACTTATTTCTAGCTCTTGTTTATATCATTGCTTTTATTTATTGCTTCCATTTGCAACTGTGTTTCATTACTAACTACCTACCTAGATTTTTTAACTGTAGATGTTTATTTAAGTAAATTATATTTTTAAAATTTTAATTAGCAACTATTCCACACCCCCCCTCTAGATGCCTCTAGAGGCTCCTACAATATTTAATCCATAAAGCAGCGTTTTGATGATTAAAAAAAACATTTACAGTGGATTTGGTTAGAAAATCAAGAGAAAGCAAAGTGTATGTAAACAAATCTACTTATTCTAGCATCCAGAATATAGGCTAAACATGCTGGAGATTTACACATACAATTGCACGTGATAGTAAGTGATCGGTGCCATTATGATAAATGGAATCAACTGCCATGTCAGGAGGAAAAGACTGCATAGGGATCCTTGAACTATAAACTCTGGAATAACAACAGCATTGATACGAGATGATGAATCATACGGGTTGATGAAGTCGGACTCCAAATCTGACAAGCATATGAGCTGGACACGTTCAAAGAAAAAAAGAATTAAAATGTTAATTACACTAAAACTAATCCTGTAATTTTCAATATGTAAATGAGTAAAAAATAAAGATTCAGCACATAAGAGGAAGGAGCAAATTCAAAATTGGATATGAATTTCCATAGTGCATATAGAGTAGGTCCATTATAGAAAACACATATGTACTAAAGCTACACAAACGTCAAACAACAGAATAACTTTAAAAGATGAGGTAGAGAAGATAGATGAGACAGTGTGCAGGATGTATGTTAAAAGAAAATTCTGAGGAGAAAAAGGAGAGAAAAAAAATACATTCTATCATTTGCCTTCCTCAAACAAGCCTGGATGAACAAGTTCAACAGATTAAACTGAATGTACGAAGATATATAACATAGAAAGTGTCAATATTGCTTGTCTCACAGCCCTACAGTAGGAAATGCATAGGATAACAGTTTGTTTGGGTATAAACCTGAGGTAAACTGACCACAAGTTAACCACCAAATGTTTTTAAAGACGTATATGGTTAACCAGAGATGCTTACTTCTCCTATCCTAAGCCCAATAGCCCACTAACGCCACTTACTCTTACCCCATCCTGCACCAGGGTAAAGCTCCTAAAATACTCGCTACACACTCTTACCTCGGGTCAAGTAATTAAACAACCAAGCAAAATCCCAGATTAATATAAGTCAGCAACCAAACACAATTATGGGTTAAATCTCCTATCTTAGCTGAGGTACCTCATTATTAATGAGGTTAGTATACCCCAGGTTAACTACTCAATCCCAAATCCAAACAGGCTTTTGGTTCAGTCAGTTTGACAGTATAAAGAAAAAAATTTGAGTGTAAAAACTCGGGGCCCGTTTGGATGGGTTAAGAGTAAGTGGTGTTTGAATGTTTCGCTTCCTATACCTAACCCGGGGTAGCGAAACCCCGCTCAGCCTCGCTACCCCGCTTACCCCAAAGGTAAGCTACCCCCATCTCATTGCTTGGGTTAAGCGATCGCACGTCTGCTTCCTCTTCCTCCTCTGGTAGTTGGTGAGTAATTTTTGTTTTCTTCCTCTTCCCTATATGGCCGTGCCGACCAGATCTCCTGTCTCCTCCGCTACGCAAGTTCAAGCTCTCAACCTGATCTTCCTCCAGCTTCTTTCCCTCTGAATCTTGTTTTATATTTTCCACTGTGGGCTTGGTGAGACTTTTTTAGCTGGATCTGTTTTTGTGGTTTTGCTATTACAAATTTTTTTGGGAAAAACTGAGCTCTAATTTTGCTAGATTTTAAACTCATTTTACCTAGTGATGAGATAGTTCATGGCTGCAATAATATGTTCTCTTATGAGCTCTCATGCTACAGATTGTTTTTTAGCATTTGTGTCTTGCTACACATTTTTTTGGGAGAAATTGAGCTCTGATTTTGCTAGATTTTAAGCTCATTTTAATTACTGATGAGAGGGTTCATGACTACAATAATATATTTGTGCCTGCAATTTACATTTGCTTTTATATGTGTTCATATTATGATACCTCTCTATGATATTGCTGACGAAGGACATGATCATTTTGAGATAATTTCATTCCTATTTCACTTATATTTATCTGTTGTTGAGAGTTATCATGTGCTCATGTTGAGACAAAATTTACTTTTTATGATGAAGATTGCATTATTACTGTATTGTATGACTTAGTAAGTGTATTCTTTCTATTTCAACTTTTTTTGTTTATTATCCTGGGTTAAAGTTATTAATTTGCCAAACTGAATATAAAGTTATCCCAGATTAACCCGGGTTATCATCCAAACAAAAAATTACAATAAATCACTTACCCCATCTGGGGTAAGTTATTAATGGGGGCAAGATAACCCAGTTTAGCTTATCCTACCCCAAATCCAAACAGCCCCTCAATATTTATGAACAACAATAAGAAGTTTCCATCCAAGCTAAATTTTTCCCCTCAATATTGATGTGAAAGTAAGCAGCACTTCCTACATAGAAACAAAGGACTAAACCGAGTGGAACAAACAATGAACCCTAGATAGAGACTCAACCCCGGAAAGACGTGCCAGCCTGCACCCCATGTAAGGGTGAGAGAAGATGGATCAAAGAGAAAAATCTCGGCCTGGAAGGCCCGTAGGTCACCAACTAGTGTCTTTGTTGATGAAAAGGGCCTGAGATTAATACCTGGTAGGCGTCCAAGGCGACAAGAGCGATAACGCCGACGAAAGCGAGTAGCCATAGAAGCAGTTCCCAGGCCATGGATTCCCCGAATTTTGAGCTGAAGCGACGGAGAATCCAACCTTGGCAGGACTGGACGACAGCCTGCGGCTGAAGACTGAAGTGCCGAAAGCTCCGGCGAGCCCGAAATTTGAACCGCTGCAAGAGTGATTTTTTAGTTATAGTAATATTGTTATTTTATTTTGTTTATCAAAAAAAAATTATTGTTATTTATTTCATAAAAAAAATAGTGTTATTTTAATTTAGATTAAATTGCATTTGGGTACTCAAAATTAGAAGAGCATTACAATTGAGCCTTAGGCTTTTAAAATCTCAATTTAAATACATAATGTAGTGTTTCTTGCTACTATAAGATCCCAAAATAGACATCTTGAGCTCTCTCTCTCTCTCTCTACGCAAAGGATGCTCATATTTATTCCTTTTTTGAAGACCTTGCCCGATATTAGACCGCTGGCACCATCAATGATGATAACTATTTTGATATGCTAAAGAGGTCAACGACTCTAATTTGATAAACTTCTTCAATTTTCTAGAGATAACACTATAAAGAGCAATGCCCTGCATAGATCACTAATAGAGAGTCACTGATGACACCTCCGTCAAAAGCCTCAGGTAATTCAATTATATTGAGTAAATTTTTTAAAATAATGATATATATTGAATTTGTAGTAGTAAAGATATTATTATATGTCTCTCTTGTTAGAATAACAACTCTCATTATATTACGTCACAATCTTTTCATTTTTTTATTATTGACTATGCACAATAGCCAAGAACTTTCTTTTGGTGTGGGGAGAGAGTGAGTGAGAAAGAGATATGAATGATTTTTTTTTTTAGTTGAACGGAGAGGGAGAGAATATATTAAAGCGAGAACTTATTATTAAAAACTACTTTACAAATTCATTAAAATGTAACCTGAGATCTAAAACAATGATTTTAAAATGATAATACTTATTTGTAATGCCCTTCTAAAACAAATTAATTTTTGTAATATAAAATTGTGTTAAATGTGAAACAAAATTAATTTTTTAATTTATATATATAAGATATAAAATTAAATTAAATTAAATATTAAAATTTATATATTATGTGAAATAAAAATTCTTTGTAATGTTGAAATCCTGATATATTGTGAAACAAATATAAAACTTAATAGAATTTATTTAGGATGAGTTTGAGCATTTTGAGGCCCCTAGCAAAAAGAGACTCCTATCAACTTTGGGTCAGATGGGTTTAGTTTCACGCCCATTTTGAACACGTACCAAAGTTAAACTGGTTCTACTATTGCTAGAACTAAAATCAATTCGTGGCTCGACCAGGCTCAACTCAACTCGAGACTTTTCAATTGAGTCTAACCGAAATAGACCGCCCCTTAATGATATTATCAACTTTAGTCCAATTGAGCCTCATGATTTTAGAATGCACCATATGTAATGTAGATATTGCTCGCTTTAACTGATCTCACAGTTTGAAAATGCTTTTAACAGAACTTTAAGCACGTTAACATATTTATATAATATCTCTTATATTTTGTCGATGTGAAATTTACGTAAGATAGTTAAAAGGCCTATTATAGTTCGGCCATCAAAATTTCAGCCACAATCCGGCTTCCATTACAAGGCAAACCCAAACTCAATAAAACTCAATTGAATTATGAACACTCTCAATCATGCACAATGTATACATCTAAGTAGCACTAAATATGGAGTCAATATACATGCAGTATTTCCAAAGTTTTGTGAAGATAATGATCCTGTCAGCACAATAAAAATTTGCAATATTTGAACACAGATGGCAAGTTCATAGATGCAAACACAAATGAGGCAACTGGATATATCACAAAAAAAAAAAAAAAAAAACATTATGATTTCAACGAGATTTTAAAAAATTATTTTTTTTCTTCCATCAATAATAACAACAACCAAGCCTTAATCTCACTAGGTGGGATCGGCTACATGAATCTTTTATTTTCATTGTATTCTATCAATTAATAAATCTTTATCTAGGTCTAAGTGAGAAAGATCACTCCTTATAGTTTCTTGTCGTATTTTCTTTGGTCTCGCTCTTCCTCTTTATATACAGGCAAAATTCAATAACTCAATTTTTCTAACTAGAGCTTCAATCGGCCTACGATTTATATGTCCAAGCCATCTAAACTGGCTTTCTCAAAGTTTATTCTCAATTAGTGCAACACCAACTTTCTTGCTAATATACTCATTTCTTATTCTGTCCTTTTGTATATATCCATACATTCACCTTAACATTCTCATTTCTGCAACACTTATTTTATTTATATGTTTCCTCTTTGTAGACCAGTATTTAATATCATATATCATCGCTGGTCTTACTACAGTTTTATAAAATTTATTCTTAAGTCTGGATAAAATTTTTCTATCGCATAACATACCAGAAGCATTTCTCCATTTTATCCATCCTACTTGGATCCTGCTAATAACATCCTTCCATCAAAAAAAAAAATTCTACCCCATTCAATGTGTGTTGCATATGGACAAACAGGTTAAACACTAATTTTATGTAATTTTTTCAGATTGATGAACAATCAAATCTATTCCATCTCAACTCAAATTACAAGTAACCCAACCAGGCAACCTGACTGTTATGGTGGATGACGGAGTTGTGTACGACATAATATGACGAGTTTCAACATTACAATATAAATTTTCACAATTTGAATGATTCATGCGTAAGCAAGTTTATGCAAATCTCTATAAAATAACCAATATGTTAGGCAAAGTGATCTTCTTTGATAAACAAACTCTGGTTTTCAGTGCCAAGATCAGCTGGTGAACGGAGCTGCTCGTAGTTCAGCTGCCTTGCTGCTTCATACAGAGCAATTCCAACGCTAACGGAGAGATTTAGGCTGCGAACATGGGTCTCAACCATTGGAATGCGAACGGCGCCGCCGCCCATTCCTTCTCTGCTGCAGTCAAGCAAGGCTTCCGGTGGAAGGCCTGAAGTTTCGGATCCAAATACCAGCCAATCCCCACTTCTGTATGTAAAATCCTGAAAAGTATTAGAAGATCAAGATCAGTGAAAGATCTTACAGAGTTGTCTCAAGAAGTTGGGAAACTTGTTCAAAGGCATGTTTTTTGGATGTAAAGGGGTAAATTACAAACAGGTCCAAGAAATATTGTTTAGGTCCTTATAGTTTAAACATTAAAGCATTTAGGTCCCTGTATTTTCCATCATTTAACATTTTAGGTCATTTTTTTTTTATGTTATCCATGCAAATCTCAATGTTGGGAGGGTGAGAAATTTGAACAACGGCATGAAAATTATTGGTGGTCACATTGTGATACCTAATCCAATACTCACAGATCACACTTGCATTCTTCCCTTTAGCCTATCGCCACAGTAAATTGCCACTATGCCAGAGTATATCGATGGCAACCTCATCTGAGTATAATGTCAGCTAACATCTCTAGTTACACTCTTTCTCTATGGAACCAATCTTTTTTGCCCAAATTATTATTGATACTAAATCCATATCGCTAGAATGAGTTTTTCTAGCTTTCAACACTCCAGTGAAAATTGTTGAACCATCACAATACCATTGTAAGTTTAAGAATAAAATTTCTGGATGTTAAAAGAAATGTAATTTGATGGTTTCACAAATGGTCAAAAAAATCTTAAAAGCAAACTTGTTCAAACGTGGGAGCCTAACACAAGGGTAGATCAACAATCCGATATTGAATTTACTAAAAATTCAATTTATACCAAAATTATAAAAGAGATTGACATATTAATACATGACTACTAAATCTTGCATGCTCTGGAGATGACTTAATCGAGTAATTTCTCTCTTTAGGATAGATTAAACAAATTTCATTCTAAAAGAATTACCTTTAAGACTTCAGAATTACTGAGAATCGATGATTTCCTATGAGCATAAGGTGTGCGGTCTATTGCTTTTTTCTTGGTGGAGAATGAAGGAGCTCTTGGTAGGCATCTCCATATGTTCCTAGTGAGAAAAGAGTGGAATCCTAGCGAGCTTTCCTCTGAGTGATCTAAGGAATGAATCAAGGGGAGAAAGGTAGTGAAAGGGATTCTCTGCCTCGCTTAGTGAAAGGAGGAACTTTTAGTGAGGTTTTGCATTTGTTGCTTTCAATTCGTGGATGTAAGCACCAAGTAAGCCGAACCACATCTATCGCGGTATATTTTCTAGAATACTCTTATTTATATTGCTTCCACATGTTACTCTAAATATAATTCTATTCCCTCTAACCGACATCATCAATCCTACAATTGCTCCGATATTCGAACATTAATCTTAGCAGTATACATGGAGAGATCTAAGAGCAGGTGATAAGATGAGAAATATCAAGAAGCTCTAGTCAAACAAATGGAGTCATGCTGGACAGAGGAATGAAGAGAGAGCTCTATTTCAAGGAAGCTAAAGTCGGAAGTAGATGTCCTCAAACGGCTTATTCAAACAATCCCCATGACACAACTTCATTATACCTTGACGTTCAAATGTTTGGTCAAACAGCAAACTTGTATTAATTCTCTCACACGCACCACCTGAATTTAGCCAAATCATCTAAAAAATTCCCTTAGACAAAATATTTTATTCAAGTATAAGGTGACACTTATCAGAAATTATTATAAACTCCAAGGGCTATAATTTATAAATAGAAGAGAAAGCACAAAGCAAAGAACTTTAAGGACCTCTGGGAGAGATTTGAAGCATGCACAAGTCCACTAATCTGAGCTTCAACTCTGCATCTAACAATTGCACCTTTGCCAGAGTCCTGCGAATATGTCTCATCAATTCTAGTCTTCACTCTTTCTTTTGTAGATTCTTTCTCCATCATACAAACTCTATGCTCTTTCCCATATATATTATACTCTATTTGTACTTACTACTTATACCCCACATAACAGATCTTCAAAACCATAAACAAACAACAATCTAGCTATCCTGGATCATCCCAATCTTCACATAAAATTTAGCCTTTCGTATTTTATTTTTTATTTGTTAATATACTTTTATTAACATCGTCTCGTTTGTTGGATGAAATCTCGTGTACACATGAAAATCCTTCAAATATGTGAATGAGTAAAGTATGGGTCAAATTGAAACCCAAATCAACTCGATAACAACATCAAGAATCCCATCAAGTTAATTAGTGGGTATAATACCCAAACCTGAACTATAAAATATGTCGACCAAAATTTGTGACCCAAACCTAACTCGAACAATGATCAACTCATCCCAACCAGGCAACCACCCATCCACAATGAGCAGAAGAACATGCATCAACCTTGAAGGTTTTAGAGTGATAGGGAATGATAGTCTTAATAGAGCATTAGATTAGAACTCACGGAGTGAATGTGTGTTCCTCTCTTGGTAAAAGCCAATAATCTCTTATTCCCTTCCTAAAAAATATTAAAAAAAATGAAAGAGAGAACACAACATATAATCCTGAACCTATTTCTGCTAAGAAAAGGGAAGTCAATACCTGTTGTCTGAAATATTCTCGAAATTTAACCCACGATTTATGTACTTTCACCACCACATATCTATTTTTAAGTTGGTTGAATTGAAAACTTTCTTTCAAACAAGATATAGTGATGTACAAAGAAAAATGAGAGAAATCAATCACAATATTCAAAATTACTTGAGATTATCAATAAATAGGAAACAAGTAGATAGAAAAATATGAAGAAACTAAAATATTAACATCTCCAACAAAAGGATACGGCCAGTAATCCAATCCAGCACGCTTTAGTTTGGTGTCATTTATTTTGTATCCTAATGGCTGGAAATAATTTTTCAATAATAAGCATCATATCACTCAAAATGATACAACAACAACAATGATGACAACCTCAATTCCAAATTACTAGGTATTAGCCGCATGAATTTCTCTTTTATATTCATCTCTAATTAAAGCAACTCTCTATGCAAGCATGAGTGAAGGTGAAGTAACCATAAACAAAACCAGTTTTGGTCTTACTCTCTCTCTATCATGACTTAAATTCACCATATTTACTTACAGAAGCCTCTACAGCTTGACAATTGACATACCTAAACTATCTTAAGCGTTCCTTCCACATCGTATCCTGTATGGGAACCATAGCCTTCCTACTATACCAAAAGCTCAAAAGAGCTTTGAGAAGTCTAACTCACTTGCATGACATTCATCCTCAGTAGCTTATTTTATAGAAGGATTTCTGCTCAATTCTTCAAAATTGTGCAATCCATTCCATCTTCAACTTGCCCAACCTTATGGTATAACTATTAAGGAAGAGTTACATGACAAGACTAATAATGGTACAATCTAATAGTGGCATTTAGCAAGATTTTGCTCCTTAAGCTAGTTCAAGCAAACTAAAGCATTATTCTGTAGCACCAAAGAAGATAACGTTTACAGCTTAGAAGAAGCCAGGGTAAGGATTACTGTGCTCATAATGTGAAAAATTGAAAAGCCTTACCTCCACAAGATGCAAACCAACAGCTGATGCTGCACATGTTCTGGCAATAGATCCAGTATTCCCAGGAATCTGCCAGTGACAAAAGACATCTCAGTACCAACCAGACATAACTGATGATGCCTGCAATTAAAGCAAATGATTTAACTTTCAACAAATGTTTATCATCCCAATATTGGTTGTTATAACAAATCCCAATGAAGAGGCAATTGATTCAAAATTTAACTTTCAACAAATGTTTATCATCCTAATACTGGTTGTTATAACAAATCCCAATGAACAGGCAATTGATTCAAAACGAAGTGTATGATATATATGCGTGTAAAGTAGCCAACCATTAGGTAGCAATTTATAAGTTCAAGTAGCTTAAAAATTCCTTTACAAGTTTGGATGGTATATATAACTCATAGAAGAAAGACAACAGCAAACAAATCGTGTCGATGATAGCATGATGACCAAATAGAAGATTGCATATTCCTGATAAAAGTAACTCAAATACAATATCACATATCTGAAGTTTGAAAAAGTACGTAAGTGTTGCACTATTTTAGATAATTGGATGCATAGGAGGAGATAACAGAAACATAAATGAAAACAAGCACTATTAAAAGCAATATCAATTCTATGCAACTATAAGCAGTTGCACTATACACAGAAAGCTAGTGACATCATGATAAAAAGAATGGGTTAACAACACTCCTGTTTGGCATTGCTTTATAAGTGTATTGCAGCCAATAATTCAACTAATAGCATTCTAGCTTTAACTAATTCACTTTATTGCTTAAAAATATGGTCCATTTACACAAATGCATAAAATTGCACATACACTAGATATCATTGAATTGCTTCAACTAAGAAATGGCATTATGCAGGGGTCTGGAAAAAATAACCTGAGGAGAAACTAAAACAACTTGAAGAAGCTTGTGAAATGAAACCTCATCAGCAGATCCAGCAGTGCCATTGCAATGGGAATCAACAAAAGCCAAAGGTTCTTCAAAAAAGGGGAATAAGTAGAGATAGACTTAGGCTGCGTTTAGTAAAGCTTTTTGGTATAAAAAGTACTTTTTTATATAGCTAAAAGTTAAAAATTGTATTTGGCAAAATAGCTTTTAAACCATTTTTAGCTTTTAAAAAGCTAAAAAACAGCTGTAAAGACAAGCCAAAAAAAATAGCTTTTTTAAAACAGTGATTTTGCTCTAATTATTTATAAACAAAAATGCCCTTAAAAGTTAAAACAGTGAGGGTTCGTTATTTTAAAAAAATAAATAAATTTTGAATTTTAAATCCTAAAGTAAAGCTTGGTGAAAAAAATTTAAAAAATTATTATTGCTGTATACGATTTTTCATATTTTTGACATATATTATATAGTTGATTTAATTTTTTGTAAAGAGAAATAATAGAATAAAATTTTTGAATTACATATTATTTAATATAAAAATATATTAAATGACATTATTGATATAGTAAAATAAGTAATATACATAATTACGTAGATATAATATAAAATAAACTCATAGCAGCCTTTATTTATTTAAAAAATTTACAACTAATATGCAAATAAACTATAAAAATAATATAATATAATATATATATATATATTGTAAAATTAATGGCACATAAATTTAATTATTTAATAGAATGGGTTAATTATTATACATTTATAAAATATATGTAATAAAAAGTACTTAAATTAAATGTCTAATTTAGTCAAAAGTAAAAATATTTTAGACAGTACAGTAGTTTTAACCAAACAGTTCTGCTTTTGATGACAACTTTTAATAGCAATTTGTTAAACATATAAAACAGTTTTATTTAACAGCACTTTTTTATGCAGCTATACAGCACAAACTTTTTTATGCAGCACAGCAATGCCAAACAAAGCCTTATTGAACCAAAAGGTGCAGAATGTATGGCTAATGGTAACCTAGCTAGCTATAATCCAATCAACCAAGAAAGTGTGATATTTAAAGGTAAAAAGTTGGTTTCAAAGGATGGTTTGGAAGTTTAGGGCTTCAAGCTCAAAGCTTTCTGCTTCTCTCACAAAGTTATCCTTTTAAGAATATCAGCAATTCTAGCATGTGTTGAACTCTTTGACTTTGATGACCACAATTAATTTAGTCGTTATGGACTAATCCATTTGTTTAGTATATTAACAGGTTGCATTATCTCATTTGAGGATTGAGTCCAAATTAAAGTCTAGAGAAAAGCAGGATTTCACTGAAATTTTATTATTTTTTTTTCTAGGACAATTATGTGAGCATGTGCATATTTGCCAAGGTTTTTACTCGACTTTTTCCTTTTGATTTTCCAGTTAATAAAACCTTATTTTCTTTCGTAGTTATCGTGTTTGATTGTTTAAGCAAAAATCTCATCAACCTATTCATGTTAAGTAATTTGAATTGAGAGTGTAGCTCACTCAACCTATTATTTTGAGTTTGAAGCTTAACTCAAAACTCAATACTTATCATATATTAGGTTAGAAGATGGTTTAGCTTAACACAATCTCTTTCTTATGATAGATGCCTACATGATCATTAATTTCTCTTCTATATTGGTATATGGCAACTCATAACCTATTGGTTAATACCTATGTATTTTCCAAAAGGATTCATAAGGCACATCAATCCAAATCAAGAGTCATCATTCCATTCCCTTGTAACTTGGGTTTTGTTTCTCCCATGACATCTTGGCTTGTGTTCTGACCTTTTACAGCTTACCGTTTTTGAAAAGCCTGATTTGTTTTGTGTGTGATGGCCACCATGATAAAATATTGTGGCATGCTCTCTTATTCCTTTTTTATTTCACCCACTTAGCTTTGTCTCTTTGTGTTGGCTAAGTGCAATAAGCTTTCAAACACAAAGGACAAAAAGGACTGTTTTGCTTCTCTCTTTCCAATGGAAAAATTCTGCATTCTCCTCTTAAGCTTGTGTGATTTTCTACACAACCAGTACTTACATTATTGAGAATTATTCTGCACTCTCTGGTTTCTGGATTGCAGAAACTCACCTTCTCCTCTCAAGCTCTCACTCGATTTTCACTCTCCCAAGGCCATATTTGCAAATCTTTTGAAGGAGATTTCAAAGAAGGAGATTGTGGTGTTTTTCAAGTGAAGAAAAACTGAAATCTTCCCTGGTTCTGTTTTATTTCCTGCTTCAGGAATTATACTGTTGTTGTTCTGTGTTTGATTTGCCGTGAATCTCATTTCTTAAGCTGTTACTTTTTGTGATTCACTAAAACTCTTATTTTCTTCTTACTCTTCCTGTTGAAGGCTCATATTGTGTCCTTCTTCTCCAAGCTCCAAAATTATTTTTACTCACTGTTTTTACATTAGCTTTTTCGGAATTGTTCAAGTATACCCTTAGCAAATTTGCATGTGCATAGAGTAACTCATTGTAATATTAATTCTTGTACATGCATTGTAATTTAAGCTAGCTAGTCTAGCAAAACATTTCATTCATTTCTCCTTCTCCCTAGTGGAGGATAGTAGGTTTGCTCAACTTTGGTTCCTGTAAAAAGCTGTAGGATTGAAGATTTGCTTGGTTTTGGTTCCTTAAAAAAGCTATAGGGTTATAATGGGTTTGTTCGGCTTTGGTTCTCATAAAAAGTCAGGATTATAGTGAAATTCTCATTCGAGGTGCGTGGGGAGTGGATTAGGCGGGAGGCCGAACCACTATAAATCTTTTGTGCCTTCTGTGTGATATATTTATACTGTTTGCTCTTCTCTTTTGTAAATTGCTTTTTTTTTACCTTGAGTCTTATTTCTCAAATTGACCTCGCATTTTGGCGGTGCCCTCTATTCTAACTCTTCCGCAGACCTATTTGCTAAATCAACCTCTCAGCATTAATTGAATTATTTCTTAAGTTTTTTGCTTTAATTTAACTTGAAAATTTTATTATTCCCAATTCACCCTCCTCTTGGGAAGCCTTTGGGCCAACAGCATGATTTCTGTCAATCAGAAATTTTCAGTGCCTACTGACAATGACATTTGTATGAGCTTTAGATTCATATAACCTAATGACTTATACATCAGCCCCTTTATTTAAAAAAAACTTGTTCTACCATAATACATACAGCAACACACAAACAATGAATGATTTTTGCCTCTTTTTTCTTTTTCTTTTTCTTTTTCTTTTTCTTTTTTTCATTGCATGCTAATCTTCAACTTTAGCTATGGCAGAGTTCCATCAAAATACAAGTATACAGTTAACCTAGTTGTCTTAATAGCAGTATGAACTTGAGCGGCAACAGCAAATTAGAAAGCTAGAACCGATGAGTGAAATATGCCACATACAAACCATATTTTTTCTCTAGATTTAGAAAGATACAAGTTGAGAGGTTGAACTAGAAAATAAAATAACATAGAAAAGCATTTTGGATCTAATATCATGTCCTCTGGCAGTTTTACTTATCTAAGTCCTTCATATACATACCTTGTAACAAATTCTTCAAGATATATTTCATCATAACCACAAATTATAGTTTTATCACAAGATTAGCACATGGCCTCACCTAAATGAATAGGGGTGGCATAAGAGTCAAGACGAAGATCCCTATGTCAAACAAAAATTTAAACGATCACTACTGGTTAGATATTTGTTGGAATACCCACACAATCTCATCTAACATCAAATCCAGCGGATCAGAAGCATATCATTAAAATGGCAATAAATACCCAAAAAACTTGCATGGCTTGTGTTAGAAGTAACCATAGCTACCCCACTATGGGATCTTCCTCCAAGTTCTCCTTGCACTCTCAAGAAGGACAAGACTCTCTGATCGCCCCATACAATCTTCGGCACATTGTTCGACTCTTATTCTCGCACAGAGAAGGAGACTCAGGCAATCCGGCTCACATTGTAGCAATTCTTCTTTGTTATATTGTAACAGATCTTTTCCTGCACTAAAACAACCCCTGTGAACTTCAAACCACCAAGTTTGACATCGTGGTTATCCCTTGGATTTCACATAAAATCTGTTATCCATTATTTCCACTAATTTCTCACATCCTATCACCGTTTTTATGTCTGTTCGATTTAGTTGACCAATTTTTTTCCGTCCAAATATTGGCTAACTAATGCTAAATTGTTTGACCTCCAATATTTCCAACGAATTATCTCAGACAGAAAGCATAGTAACCAAAAACTAAAAAATTTTCAATTAGTAAAGCTAATGGATGATGATGAAAGGAGAGAGATCCGAGAACAAACTAACGAAAGCAGTAGAGTGAATGAGTGATGGACGCGAACGCAGTCCCTCTTGGATGAAGGAAAGGCATCCAAGAATTCCCGAAACCGGAGAACGCTTTCCCTTGGGCATGAGATCTGCGAGGATAACGGGACGAATCACGGGCCAAGAGCGGAAATGCACGAGATTGCACCTTAGATTTAGGGCTCCGAGCCCGGCCGCCTCCATTGCTCGAGAGAGGGAGACCGAGAGAGAGAGAGAGAGAGAGAGAGAGAGGGAGAGATTGGGTAAACGAAGCGGTTTTTTTTTTCATTTATAAATTTAATAAAATGAAATTATTTTAATATTTAAAAATATATAAAATGTGAAGAAAAATTAATTAATTTAAAAATATGAAATAAATTAAATTTTTAATATTAAATTTTATATTCAATTATAATATAATAATTTAAATATATGATAAATTTAAAATATTTAAAAATTATTTGTTTGATTTTTTTAGCCACTATCAAAAACAAAGGCCTTTTAAAGCATCCTAATTCATTTTAGGAATCTTAAAATAAATCCATTTTTTGAATTTTTTTATCAGTACATTTTAGGAAATTTTAACTCAGTAATTAAGTTTTTTTTCTTTGCATGTCCTTCAAATTAATTAACTTTTTATTTCCTGATATTTTGAGTATAAATTTTCTGTACTTTTTTTATATTAATATTACTCATATATCATCTTCTATATAAATTTTAAACTATATAGATGATATATATTAAAAAGATAATATAATATTCAAATTTTTATATAATTTGTATGTAAATATCTTTAATTTGAATAATATATAATTTACACACAAAATGGTTACAAACTTTTATTTTACTGGGTAGGATTGATTTATGATATGAATCTTTTGTATTCGCTGTACTTTATAAAATAATAATACATTTAACTTCAAATATGTAAAGTTATTCTTTATTATTTCTTATCATTTTTTTTCTTTCTCTTTTTATTAGAACAAGATTTAATAACATAATTCTATTTATTGAAGTTTCCATTGATTTATAATTTATATATTCAAACTATTTTTGTTTACTCTATCTAAGCTTATTCTCGTCTAATTGATTAATTATTTTATGTATATTTACTCATTCATATTTATTTTTTTATTTATGTGATACTTATTTTATTTATATATTTTTATTTTACAGATCAATAATCAGCACCACATGACACTATTTATCTCATTATTATCTTATAAAATTTACATTTAAATTACGTAAAAAAAATTTCATCACACAACACAACAAATATATATATATATATTCACTTAATGCATCCTATTTGAATCTTGCAAATAATTACAAATTATTTTACTATGATCTTATATGATTTTTTCAACGTAAGTATGCGAATTGCACTCTTCCTTAGGGGTGACAATTTGTACCCTTATCCGTTTAAACCACCCCAACTCATCCCTAATGGGACAGATATAGGTACTAAAATTTTACCTGCAACTCGCAACTCTCCCCGCCCCGTTATGAAATGGGGCAGGTTTGGGTATGAATCAACTATATCGGCCCCGTCCCGCCCCGCCCCGTTATGTATATATTTTTATTTATTTTTATATAGACTTCTATAGAGTCAAATAAAAAGAGTGCATTGAAAATGAAGTAAGACCTTGCTTTCATAGTGTAATATTCACTATGTAGATACGATTTTTGTTATTTGAAATAGAGTAAAATAATTCAATTTTCATTAACATTAGTGAGAAAAAGGGGGCGAGGCGGAGCAGGGCGGGGCAGTGTGGAAACGAGCATGGGGCAGATATGGGTAATGAATAATATATAACGGAGTGGGTATAAATATTTATAAATTTGACCTAAACCCGTCCCGTTGCATTAAGTAATTACGTCATCGTTATAAAAATATTTTAAAAGTCTCATATTTATAGAATATTTTTTTAATAATAAAAAAAATCTCCTTTATTAGCTATATGAATTAAGTACGTAGCACCGTATAGATAATTCTTATTATATATGAAATTTTATATTAAGTTGTGGGGTTTTTTTTTCTCTAGTCTTCCTTTAAATTATTTTTTATTTATATTAAATTGAACTTAATCTAAAAATTGATGAAAATCGGAGCAATTTAGAGCTGGTTTCAAAATTTCTAACCTATTTATTAGACTTTACAATCATCATGATAAGGCTTATTAATAATTATTTATGTTTTTAAGGACTCGTTTATAAATGCCCTCATTTTTTTATAGAAATAGAGTGTGGGGAATGACAATAAGTTAAATAGCTTTAAACTTATATCCTTGTGTACCACACAAAATATTTATAAATTTTATACAAGAAGAAAACTAAGTAAATGAAGGTCCCACCATTAATATAGTTTGAAATATTTCATAATTAATATTATTTGCTCATTTTGGGTTAATAAGATTTCTTTCATATATATATATATATATATATATATATATATAGATAAACACCATGTCACCAAAATTATGTAACAAAAAGTGTCAAATATATATTGAAAAAAACTTCAAAATCATTTTAGATGATACTCGCAATTCAAGTTGGCAAGTCAAATTCGAGTTATCCTATTAATTTTTTGATGCGACTCATTTGAACTTAACCTAAATCTAACTTATTCATTAAACGGGTTAAGCATCAAAGACTCATATCTGACTCAATTAATAAACAATTTACCCGACTAATTAACCTATATATTTATTATGATATTGGAGATATCAAAATTTAATAAATGCAAAATCTTTTTTCTTTAAATCAATATAACTAAAATTTAATTAAGAATATTAAAAACATAACTAAATTATATAATATATATTTAATAATTAACTTTAAAATTAATATTAGAAATGCAATAATCTCAATAAATGGTTTATTAGTAGGTCATAATTTAGTTAATTAAACAATTCGTAAGCAGGTTCTCTTAGACCAATCAAATTTGAGTTAATTTATTTATAACTTGTATTTATACGAGTTTGACCTATCTCAAATTAAGTCACGCAGAGTTCAAGTTAGGTTTACGGATCATATAAAAAATTGCCACTAATATCTTTCAAAAGAGACGAGAATATTATTGAAAATGCTTTTAAGATGGGCAAGTTTTCGTAATGTTGATATTGAAATTGTATTGTCCAAGATTGTGAGATACAAAAAAATTCTCATTTAAATAAGGTTTTAAAAAAAAAAATATTTGTCCCACCAAATAAGTTTTTTTATGTGTGGCACTCCTTAATATTTACAAATAATGTTCTTATTTTAAATATAAATTTACAAATAATACTCCCACACGAATTTTTTGCTTGCTATTTTTTCAACCCAACTAAGATTAGCATATGTAACTACGATTACATTTAATCCGATTCAAAAAGATTTACAATAATAGAGTTATAAAAAAAATAGAGATTTTAAAAATGGACAAAAAATTAAAATAAAAAAGATTTAAAAAAAATATAGATGATAGATTATATTTAAGGATTAAATGTAATTTTAATTACATGTGTTAACCACTTAACCCTAGTTGGGTTAAAGTTAACAAATGACAAATAGAAGTCTGCTGGTAAATATTTATTTTAGAGAGTGTCGATTATAAAAAAATATTTTTTTTAGTGTAATAGATATAAATTTTCTCAAAAAAAACTTAATTAAAAAAATAAATAAAATGATATCAACCTTCAATTTCATTGGAATAACATTACCCCCAACAAAGAGTATATATTAATGTATTTAATTATATTGCTGCTAATACATATATCCATAAGCAAACATTTTTATATTAGTAATATTTGCTCAAATTTTTGGAAATATTTGATATTTAATTTAATAAAAATGTTACATTTGTGAATTTAAAATTGACATGCATGTTTATGATATTCTATTTTATGTATATATATAATATTATGAAGAGGATTAATATCAACAAATTTTATAGCTTTAAAACTTATCTACATGAATAAAAATATTATTACATATATACTTATTATGTCTCTTGTGATTTATTATTATGAAATTTGTATAAGAGTGTTATCCCACTTAAATCTACATTAAAATAGTGAAAAAAAAATACTATAAAAAAGTAATAGTGAAAAGAATTTGATAATGGGTGATTAGATTAAATTAAATACTTTCTATCAAGATGTGTTATTATTGATCAAATCAATACTAATTCATTTATTAATTACTTATTATGCCTCTATTTTTTTACCCATAAAAAATTAACAATTAAACGGTGTTTGCTTGCTCAAATTAATTTTAATTTAAGTTAAAATTATTAAGGAGTTTTTACATATAGGACATGAAATTTATATGAAATTATGTATTTCGTCATCAATTCGTAAATATTACCACTATCACACTATATTCATTTATAAGCTCTGATTGACCATTATAACGGCTCTGTAAAATATGTGAAATGCATAAAATTTAAATAAATATGGTGTGATAGTGATAATATTTACAAATTAATGGTAAAATACATAATTTCATGTAAATTTTATATCCTATATGTAAAAATCCCAAATATTAATTTTTGAAGTCACATTATATACAGATTTTAATATTAAATTAATAATATTTTAAAATTTACATAAATTTTAATATAAAATTTAAATTTATTTTACCTTTTATATAAATTTATGTATTTTTTAAAATATAATTATTTTTATTTCAAATATTTAATAGATTTTAAAATAAAAATATCACATTAAAAAAATACCTTTTGCTCTATTAAAAATAACCCCATAGATAAATAACTTTATTAGCTAATTTTTGCGGCTCATATGTTCCAATTTTTTAGTAAAATTATTTATTATTCTTATAGTTTTAGTATATTGTATATATTTGTAATTTTTAGAACTTTTTTATCATATTTCTATAGTTGCTGACATTTATAATAATTTAAACTAAAATAAATAATTTATCTTAAAAATATTGTAAATATTTATTTGATAGATATATTTTTAATATTTGGCTACAGAGTGGTAAAGCTTTCGTAGACGTTTATATGTGTATTTTTTTTTCTTAATTTTAATAATTTTCTCATATGTTAATGGTAATTCTACTAATACTATTAAAAAAAGGGATAATTACCTGCATGCCACACAATTTAGTTTTATTTATACCTTATCCATCTATTCTTAGTTAATTACGCTATGCACACTCAAAATATTACAAAATCTTACATACACATATTTGAGTTAAAACCTAATCAAAATCTATTTGAAAAAAAAAATTTGTTAGTAAATCATTAAAATTATTTTTTAACGATACATATTTTCTTAATAGTACATATTTTTCTCTTCCTCAATACCACACTAAAGCGTTGATTTGTCCTAAAATTAATTCACATCGCAGATGTCTCATTCCTTTGCCGTCACCTAAACATTAAGGTTTTAAGATTTTTACTCAAAATATATTTAAATATCCTTAAAATAATATGATGAATGGCTCAGATTTTTTGTAATCTAACTATAGTTAAGTTATTGAAAAATTATGATAACTCATTATAATAGAAATAAGTTAAAATGTGTGTATGTAAGATTTTATAATATTTTGAGTGTGCATAGCGTAATTAACTAAGAATGGGTGGGTAAGACATAAATAAAATTAAATTGTGCGGCATGTAGGTAATTATCCCTAAAAAAATGAGTTCTACTACTAAGAATATTTTTACCTTTTCATGGCTGAAAGAAGAAGAAAAAACAAAGTAGACCGATAAAATATGTGTGATTATTGTATCTGAATTCATACTAGCACATCTAAAATAGCACATATCGAATGATCCAAGTCGAACTGTGTGAGTTCAGGGTCAGTACAAAGTGATGAATCTCATGCTGTTATAAAGAGGGATGATCGAACTGTACAAATTATACAACTTGTGTAAACAGAGTCACCAGATTTCCAATATACAATCATCACCCAGACTATGACAGTGATGGAGATCATTTTTTTGACGTGACAACCACACCCTGTTTGGCGCGAGGACCAAACCAGGACCAAAATAAGACCAAAATAGTACTAATTTAAAAAACAACAATAATAATAATATATAAATATTTTGAATCATTTTACACAAATTTAAATATAAAAAATATTATTTTATTTTATATACTCAATAAATTAAAATAAAAATATCAATTTTATTTCACATTCTAGACTAAAATATTCAAAATGAGTATTTTGATCTAAGATGTGAAATAAAGTTTATATTTTTATTAAAAATCATTGAGTATGTGAAGTAAAATATTAGTTTTTATATTAAAATTTGTGTAGAATAATTAAAATAATTTATTTATTTATTATTATTATTATTATTATTTTAAATTAGTACTATTTTGGTTTTGTTTTTGTCCTCGCGCCAAACAGGGCCTTTAAGTCCTTCTGTAGGTCCTTCCTTCCCTTTTCTAGATCTTGGACTCCCCAATATAACACAATTCTTTCTTTTAGTGAAATTTTCTAAGTCATCGTAATTTTGGAGTCGTGGTTTCCCATTTAGGTGATTTTCACATAAAAATTTATTTCTTCGATTATTTCACACATCTTTCTTGTGTCAATAGTGATAATATTGGAGATTTAATTAAATGATCTGCACGAATTGTGAAACCTAATCCAAACATCCAAATCTCTAGACTTAAATTCTAAATCATCACTTATGTGTATTTCCGAGGGTGGCATTTTAATTACTAAAATTTATGTTTTATTGTTAAAAATAAAATATTAAATATATCATATAAAATTATAAATTTTATATTATTTTTAAATAAAATCATATCACACTCTAAATTTCAAGTTCTAAGGCAATTTTAATTTAAAATATTATATCATCTAACTTAAATTATTTTAATACTAAAAATTAAATTTTAAATTTTATACTTTGAACTAATACTATTTTTTCAAATATTTTTATTTCATTGATTAATTTTATATAAAATTTACTTTAAATTCAATTTAATCGAATAAAAATTTGTATTATGTATATGTGAATTATACATAATAAGATAAAATTTATAAAAATATATTAGAAATTTAATTAATAATTTTTAAATATATATAATTTTTAAAAATTTTGTATAATATATATAATATTTTATTTTAAATAATAAATTATATTTTTTATAATTAAAGGTCGTCAATAAAAATCTCTCATTTAAAAAATATTAAAACTATATAATCATGTAAATATTTTTTTTCTTATTTACACACCGCCATGGTCGTCGGTCAACTCATGAGATAAATAGACCAATAAACCACTCAAGAAAAACTATATATTATAGAATTCCACGTTGGTAGAGAATGACATCAAGTCATACTAGTACTCAATATTATTTGAATGGGATAATTATACTTAGGTCCCTCAATTTAATATTTAATAACACACAAATTTATATTTTTTTAAATTATAACAGTTCCTCAATTTTAATAAATTATCAAATAAATTTTTTATTTTTTTATTATTATAAAATTTTAAAACTATCATTTTACCCCTCCAATCTCTCTCCCCTCCCAATCCTCATGCAGGCGCGAGTATCGGGAGGAGAGAGGTGGAGAGAGAGGGGAAGGGGTAAAATGATAATTTTAAAAATTTATAATAAATAAAAAATCCATTTGATAATTATTAAAACTAAGGGATCCCGATGTTATAATTTTAAAAACGTGAATCCGTGCGTTATTAAGCGTTAAACTCAGAGACCTGAGTGTAATTATCCCTTATTTGATTATAGCTTACCTTTGACTTTCAAATATGGTGCTCAAATTTTGTGTTATTTATAAAATATTTAGGAGAATTCTAAATCAAATTAATACACTTACAAATACATACACCAATTTAATGAGTGTATATAAAATTAAATCATAATTAAAGCAGAAAGAAGAGTTAAATCTCTAGTTATCAACATAGCTAATTAATAGCTTAAGATGTAAGAATAATTTTATTTTTTATATTTTCAATCACAGCCAAGCTAAATATTTAATTCCGTATAAATTTTTTTTTAACTTTATGCTAAAGATTATAATTGTTCATCAGAGATCAAACTTGAGAACTTTAATTCTATTAAATATCATATTCAATCTATAGTTATCGATTGACGTAAAAAATTAAACTTGTAAGTTATGATCTTAAAATAGTTTTATACTCATGCAAAAAAAATATTTATTTTATTATCTTTTTAAGAACTTTATATATATATATATAGTTTGACAAACTGAAGATTCTTTCGACGTTTTTACGCTTATTCATTGTTCTTCTAGATAAAATAATGTTTACAATTGACCTTCAAAGCATAAAATCAAATTATTTGCATAATATTATGGAATCTATTCTTAATTGAAAATAAAATACTGCAGTCGCAAATAATAACCCGTCAAAGCAACGCCAAACAAAACTTTAAGATCAATTAAATGGAGAGAAGCTTATTAATCGTTCCATATCGCAAATGAAGCGAGAATTTATGATTATTGAATTGACTTAAACTTCAAATACGTCGAAATCAAACTCGAGCTACGTAAAACTTTGACATCACAATGCTCGTGATTGAGTTTAACAACAGTGATAGATTTTATTCAATTTAGAGAATTAGAAATGGCCAGCTCATCAATCATAACATGTGCAACAATTGAATTATTATAAGAAGTTGACTTGAAATGGTGACAATTAACAATTTGATTTGATTTGTTGAACAAAAAAAGTCAACTTCTACGTTAAGCATTTCAAGTCTGAATGCAAGAGCATGAAAAGTCAAAGCATTCAACAAGATTACAAGTCAACGTTCATTAAAATAATTAGTTAATATCAATTAGATCCCTCTAGTTTAGAACTATATGCATTTAGATCCCTTAAATTTCTAAATTAACCAGATAAATCGTCTAGCTTGATATTATCTGCAAATACGTCCTTTTTCATTAATAATAATTTAAATATTAAATTAATATTTTAGATACAGATAAAATTCACACTGACCTTTAATTAGAAAAATACTCACACTGACCTGTATATTTATATTTTATTTCAGATTAAAAGACCTATATTATTAATCTAAGTTGCATATAAGCTTAAACTAATGAGGCTAAATTGTTATTAACCATCTTGATATTATATCATTCAATAATTTTCAAAGAGCAATACTACAAATTTCAAAACAATGCAAAATATTGATTTACAGTGTGGGACTAAATTCAATCATCTTACAAGCATTAATTAGCAATGAAAATTATTATTATATATCCCTCGAAGCTGGAAGATCATTGAATCAATATATGCATATTTTTTAAAATTTATTTCATTATATTTATCTAAATTCAAACTTGATCATATCCTAATTCACATGTTTTTATTTGTCGTAGCTCGTATGCAAATTGTATTTTTTAGATAATTACATTCAAGTTCTAAATTTTATAACATAATATTACGTAAATTCATGATTATTAAATTATTTTTCTTTTTTTCTCTCTCCTATTGGAGATCTCTCTCACTGACGGAGGGGGATGAAGCGGCCGCTTGTCGGCGGTGAGCAATAAATCCCCCCTCCCCTCTTTCTCTCTCTCTTACCCTATCGGCCTTTCTTTCTCTCTAGATCTACCACTTGCAAGACCGAGCGGGAGATCTAGAGAGAGAGGCAAAGAGCAGTGGGCGTGAGGCCACCCTTCAAAGGGGCAGAGAGAGAGAGAGAGGAAAAAGATAATTTAGGGGGCATTTGATTTGATGTTATCTTGATGTTATATCATATAGTTTATATGTCATGACATCTAAATATCATCTTTTTACTAATAATTTTATAATCTTATAAAAAATTATTTATAGATGTCACTAAATTAAATAATTATCTTCTCTAAATAATATAATATAACGTAAAGATATATAACACTTAACTAAACGCCCCCTAGTAAATCTAAAAAAATTTAATAACAAAAAATAGAAAAAATGACCCATAGCTTTGATAATTAATGCAAAAATTAGAAAATAAGATATTAATAATTCAAAATTATAGAACAACTTAATATTATATTATAAACTCAAAAACTTGAACGTAAAATGCTCTTTTTTTTTAAAGATCGCTCGCTCCTAGAAAAGTAGAGTCAAGTTTATTTAAAAAAAATATTTTAAGGTATCTTTTTATGTATATTTACTATTTGTATATTATAAGTAATAAAAATACGCAGAAACAAACTACAAACAATGCCAAAATAAGAGATTATATTCGATTATAATCTCGTCATTTATAATGTGCATAAATGAGAAGAGAGGCATCATGTCTAATATTAAATCAAATTTTTTGCATAATGTGAAGTGCAAATTAAGTGATATATTTGAATACGAAATTACTTATTTTTGCGTTAAATTGTAGGAGATCATACATGCAAAAATGACAAATGAGAAATAAGAAATAATAGAATAAATACATACATATAAAAACAATTTATGTATATAATAATATATTCGTCATTTATTTATTATTTAATTATTAACAATTTGAGAAAAATATAGAAATTAACTGTTTTTCAGGAATTCATATAGGAATATGATGAAGTTAAAAAATAGGGGTAATTTCAATCAGGCAGTTGAGGTTTATTCGATTTATAATGCAGGTCTATAATTTTAAAAATATACTAGACAGGTCCCAAAACTTACTGTATAGGTTATTGTAATCCTTAATATTTATAAAAAGCTTCCAGTAAAGTTCAATTAAATGTTTTCGTTAAATTAAAATTTTAATTAAGAAATCATAAATTTTTTTAACGTGAAATTACAATTGTACTCTCGGTCCTCGCTGTGGCCGGCAGTGCGCGGCCGCAGGTGTCTGCGCGCAGGTAGCTGCGTGCACCGCCGCGTGCGCCGGCGTGCGAGCGCGGGTCACCGCAGCATGCGGCCCGACGCGCCGGCGACACTACGGCGACCCTCGTGCCGGCGACGCCGGCACCGGCAGCGCGCGGAAGCCTGTGCACACCAGTGTCCGTGCACGGGTCCCCGCAATGCACTGCCCCGCTCTCCGGCGATGCTGCGGCGACCCTCGCGGGAACGCCGGCTTGCGTGGCGGCGCCCAGAGATCGGAAATTTAGAAGGGTAAAAAAAAATTTCTTAATTTTAACAGCGTTTAATGGATACCATCACAAAATAACCACAATAACTTATATAGTAAGCTTTGGGGATCTATCTGACATGTTTTTAAAATTATGGACCTATGTGATAAGTCGAGTAATTGTCAGGAGCTTAAGTGAAATTACTCCTAAAAAATATGTAACTAACTTTAATATATCATTTTCTTATATCATTATGAAAATGGAACCATGCTGTAATGCAATTGCAATAATAGAATTGATCTGTCAAGAAATTATATAATCATATTCAGATACAATTATTTTTGCTAGATTTGCATAATTTCTGCATAAATTTGCATGTTATACGACAAAAAATTAAAAATAAAAATTCATATCAATGAGCAAAATTGAACAAAAATAAATTAAAATCAACCGATAGATCAGGCCTTCATATTTGGTATCTCAACTAGATGTAATTATCTTAATATTAGATATCATCTTTTGAGTAATAATTTTATAATATTACAAAATTATTTATATATATATATATAATTAAACTAAATATTATTTTCTCTTAATAATATAACACAATATCAAAATAATATTGCACTAAACACCTTATAACTGGTAAAATTACTAAAATTTATTTACTAAGTATACTAGCAAAATTTATTTTTTAGAATACACTTACAACATATATTGAATATCGCACAAACTTTAAATAACTCAAGTACTTATAAGTACGTTTCTTAATTATAATTTTTTATTGTGTCTTTTTTAGTAATTTTTTTTTTGCATGAATAAAATTAAAGAACTCAACTGATCTTTTCACTAAAATTTTTATCGACATACGATTTATATGTCCAAACTGTCCAATATGATTCTCTATGAGCTTATTCAAGTCGATTAGTTTATATGTCTTTCATTTAGTACTTATTTCTCACTGCATATTTTTTCTCGTGTACTCACCCGTCTATCGCAGTATTTTTTAAATTATTTTATTTGCATCATAAATTAAAAATGAAAAATGAAAATGAATATTATTTTTTTTTATATTTTTTTAAAGAATTCACAATCTGAACGTGGCAACAGAAAACCCATGAAAGGAGAAGCCAATTCCTTGGCTAATATCAATTTAAGGACCAAAGAGCATTTATTCCTTAATAATATAATTAGGCGGATAAGCATATTAGGATCCGATCCTGCGCGAATCTTGAGGCAGCTCCCTTAAACCACGGCGGATCCAATTCCGCGCCAACTTGCAACAAGATTCGTGCGCATCTTTTTCGTAGGGTTAGATGCGCGGATCCCAAGCATCGAAGGATATTCTTTCAATCTTCGCCGCATATGATGAGGTCACAGAACGCTGCAAAGTCAACGTTGACCTCAGCCTGCCTACCTTGAAGTTTTATTGCATTTGTGTGAACGCTCGTGGCGTTGAATTCAACAAGCATTGTTGTTTGTTTGCTTGAGCCCTAATTAGGTGTTGACTAGATATTAATTTATTTGTAGATTATTTGATAAAAATAATGAAAAAAAAAATTATGTAATAATAAAAAATATTACTTATTGGTCATTTGATAAGACTAATCTGATCAAAAAAAATATGAGACTAATCAAGAAAATTATTGATGAATGACTCGTTTAAGCTGAGTAAAGGGAGTTGATATTATGAGGAGAAGTCACCTCTTGCAAAAATTACGATTCTAATTTGAAGAAGGGTAGAAAAAAAATTAGATAGCTTTAATGTGAAAATAAGAAAATAGGAAAATTACGTAATTGATATAAAAGGAGTTCTACAAAAAAATGAAATTTTTTTATTGAGATTTTAAAAAATATATATTAAAGGAAAAATCTATCATGTCAGCTAAACCTGACAAGTGGGAGATTTGGGCTAATTCGTTGACAGGTAACTCAAATTGCATTCCCCAGATTGATTCTAAGAACCCATTCAGATTACTCTCAGAGCTGAATATCTTGGAGCCAATCGAACAATACAAGGTAAACAGACTATTAGTCAATAGCCTTTATTATATTATAATCCCGCTTTTATTGCACAGTACCCAGTTTAGGGCCAAGGAAAAAGGTGTTCTTCATCAAAGTTTGGCCTGATAGGCAGCATGCACAATCTACCCAAATTGCATAGCCGTTCAAACATTAATGAGAGCCACCCACTCTTATCTGCTCTCTTTTAATAAAAAAATATTCACATTTATGATGAGAAAAAATCAACTATTTCACAACTCAACTCTTTGTAATTTCTCTCAACCGAGGGGAAGCATTGATCCAGTACTATTTGCTTGTTCTCAAACTCTTTGGCTTCGACTATCCCTTGCTATTTGACTGGCTCTTCCTGGCAGAAGTTTCCCTACATAACAAGCAACATGCCATGCTCCTCTCCGAGTCTTTGCTCCATCGGGGACACCTAGGAGAAATTTCTCTCCATTTTTCCTGTCGTTTTCTTCATCTAATTTGAACATTTTCTTCCTGACCTTTTTTTTACCATTTAATCCTAATTCAGAGATTCTTACTAAATAATTTGGTACTCTTACGTAAGATTTTTAGCCCAATCATTATTTACCATGACTGAAGATACCTAGAATCACTCTCATTCTAGCACACAACCTCCCTCTACTCCCTCCCATCCTCTTAGTCTCTCTTCACCAACAGATGCATTGTAACAACTCTTTTTATTGGATGTAAATAAGACTTACCACACTTAATCCATGAGTTAGATTCTCCAAATGATCTCTTCCCAACTAATCTCCACTCCAGCAAGGGCGATTAGCATTGCCCAGCTTATTATGCCCTCTAGCAATTACAAAAGGCTGTGATTTGAGTCTCACTATGATACTCCTGGCCGAAGAGAGTGGAGAGTGATCGCTAGGTGATATCTCAAAAAGAAAAAAATTATTGGAATAATGTGCGACTCCTAGCAAGCTTATTGGCTATCAATAATGGTAAAAGTGGCACCGAAATAAATTGTCATATATTAAAAAAAGATAAGATATCTTGAGTTATATAATTAGATAACGTAATCATAAATAGTAGAGATACATTTTAAGGTAAAACTGTGAGATTAATGATAACAAATATCGTAGTTAAGCGTATTTGAGCTTGAGTAGTTCTGTGATGGGTCCGATGTGCTCAACTCACATAGTTTTTAGAAGCCAAAATAAATAATACATCTACATTTAGATTATGAAATGCCACAATATAGTATCAGAGCCGACTGTTCATAGTACGATATAGTTCAATGATGAGTTGGGAGGAAGCTAATGAGCTTGTGATGCTTATAGCGAAAGAGGGTGTGGAGTAGGGCTGTTATCGTGCCGATTTCGAGCGAGTCATACTCAACTCAAAATCGAAAATTTTGAGCTCGGCTTGGCTCGAAATCGGTCCGAAATCGAAATGAGATATGATTCGAGCTGGCTCGGCTCGAAATGACTCGATTTCGAGCCAACTCAAATCATGATTCGAATCAGCTCAGAATTGTAAAAAAATGTAGAAATGTTATGTATTTAAGAGGATTTGGTCCCTAAACCCTTAGAAAAATAAACCTTAAATCTCCTCTACTCTACCACTAAAATAATAGTTAAATTATATAAAATAATGATTTATTTATGTATATATTTATATAATATATCAATATTATTTATGATATACATATAATTTCGAGCCAAATCGAATCATGTTTCGAGCGAGCTAGGGCCAACTCGAAATTAGCTCGAAATGAACTTCAAGCCAAAATCCTTAGCTCATGATTCGATTCAAAATTTTCGAACCGATTTCGAGTCGATTCAAAAATCGAACGAGTTCCGAACGAGTTTCGAGTTTCGGATATTTTTAACACCCCTAGTGTGGAGTGATCACCAGATAATATCCTAGAGAAAAGAAAATCACTGGAGTAAAGTACAGTTTCTGGCAGGCTTCTAAGTTGAGAGAAAAACAAGAACAAATTATCTTACATCAAAAATAGTGGGGAGATCTTAGGTTATATAAGTAGTAAATGTAATCTCAAATAGTAGATATATATTTTAGGGAAAAATCGTAAGGCTAATAATGAAAAACTCCATAGTTAAATATGCTTGGACTAAAATAGTACTAGAATGAATAACCTCTTAAGAAGTCGTAAAGTCATATAAATTCTAGAAGCTAAAGTGGACAATACATTTATATTTAAATCATAGAATATTATACCTACGAAGCAACACCAATCTCAAGAATTGGCCCTAAAGAACACAATTTCGACTTGGTGGGGGGAGCAACAACTAGAGGTATTCCTCCCTTCCAACTCACAAGAGAAATCCTCCTATTCCGCAGAAATACTAGCAGCTCTAGTCCCCTGCATTTTCACGTCGTCACTGTTCTCTATCTTCGACAACAAAACAAATCCCACACATCATGTTCGAATATTCAAGAACGCTCTCAACACTTGAGCAGTGTCAGACGCGTACAAGTACCGGCTGCTCGACAACACTCTTTCTGGAGCCACCCTCAAGTGGTTAAACTACCTCTCTTCATGTTCTATTCTCTCTTTCTCTTAACCTATCAAGGATTTTTTAACTCGCTTTGCCACTAACGACTCCTAATCTTGCAGTTTTTACCGACTCCAGAAGCTGAAACAGGCCTGAATCAAAGGAACTCGACATTAGTGGGAGTCACTTTCTTTATTCACCAGCATCCTCATTTCATCTTATAGCATGTCTTGTCTAATATGTAATCCTAATAATTGATAGAATTCACATCATCATATAGAATCTTATATCATAATCATTCAGGTATAATTATCTCTTTTATAGATAAGAACTAGAAAAACCTTTTATTTCAATGATATATGCTTTCATAAAGTTTAAACTTTGCTGCATTTTGCAAAATAAATGTAATTAACATGTGTATTTGCACAACATATTATATTATGAATTTTTTTATACTTAGGATTCGTTTAGTTAAAGTATGTTTTAGAGAAATTTTAAGTTTTTTTTTAAATAGAAAATGAATGAAAATTATTTTAGTGTTATGACGTAAAATAAAATTATTTTATTATTAAATATTATCATAGATGTGAAATAAGATTAATATTTTTCATTGAGTATGCATGGGATGTGAAATACAATAAAATTAATTTTTAATATTTAAATTTATATATATATGAAATAGATATAAAATATTAACAAAAATATTTTTAAAAGACCTTGAAAATTTTTTGGACTCGAACCAAACGATGCCTTATCAACCAAATCCATCTTTCGTTAGTAGATTCACTCGATAGAACTAATCCTCATTGATAGTAAAAAAAATATAATTTTTTATTTGATTGTTTTTACTACAATGCACTTTTAAAATTAGTATTTATTTATCCCATTTACTAAAAACTTGAAAAATTTTATATAATCACATGAGTTTAACGCTTAATATCGTGCGGCTCCATATTTTTAAAATTATAATATCGGGGTCTCTGAGTTTTAATAAATTATCAAATGGGTCTTTTTTAAATTTTTTTATAATTAAAATTTTTTAAAATTACCGTTTTAACCTTGCAATTCTCTCTCTCATCCCGATCCGGCCCAAGCGCGCCGCGCTAGCGCAATAAGTTCGACACGCTGGTGGGTGCACGGCAGCTGGACTGCCGGCTGCTGCGTGGCCTGCCTGCATGTGTCGGATCGGGAGGAGACAGAGAATAATAGAGGTAAAACGATAATTTAAAAAAAAAATAATAATAAAAAAATAAAAAAAGACCCATTTGATAATTTATTAAAACTCGGGAATCCCGATGTTAAATTTAAAAAATGTGCAACTAGAGATATTAAGCGTTAAACTCAAGGATTTGGGCGTAATGCCCATTAAAAAATAATATTAATTCGGCTGCTTAATGAAACTGACAGCTGTCAATCACGCAAGATTAGGCATTAATCGTACTTTGAATCTCGACTGTTAAACTTTTTCTTTAATGTTTCGTTTAACGTGGGATTGCCGACCACGTGTTCTAACGCGATTACTTCCGCACGTGACTCCTCAGCCAAACGGCAGACGGCACGCGCCGATTCCGGCGGCACGGGATCCAATGTCAGCGTTGGATCCACGTCACCACTGCGTCACCTCCATGGCGCCTCATTTAATTCACAAATAACGAATATGGTTCGCTAAAAGCCTAAAAGCACCTAGGAATGGCAACCGAGCAAGTTAAGTCGGGTTGTGCAATACTCAAATTCACTTCATTACATATATCTGAATACACATATTCATCCCGTACTTGATTCCATCTCACTCCTCGATTTAATATTATTTCATAATATTTGTACCAGACTGGCCTTGTCCCAATTTTTTTATCGTCCCCGTCCCATCCCGCCATGCTCAATGCAAAGAAGCCGACGGAGGCCTCACGGCAAATGCCTGTTTAAGATCATAATAGCTTCGAATGGATGAAAGCTGTTGTGAATCTGAAGCCAGGCCAGATCCAAATCACCATTGACCACTCACACATCTTTCATTCCGTAGTTCTGGGAGAAGAAATTTTCAAAACCTAAACGGAAGAATCAAGAAAAACACTTTATTTTAACTAAATAGAATTATTTATTTATTTAGTACTTAATTAACTTATAGAATTATCTTCTCAGAATCTCGTGAAATATGTGGAGGCCAGCGGGGTTTTGCCCGTAAATAAATTATAATTTATAATAGATATCGGATAGAAGCGGGTATGATTGAGTCACACCCAAATCTTTCCCATTTCACAACGGAGTGGGGCAGGTCTCAAATCATAAGTATAATTTTAAGAACTAAACTCATCTCATTAGAGAAAAGTCGAGATAAGTTAAATGAATATGAGTACAACTTATCAACTCTACGAACAGCCATACATTTCATGCATATCGAATTGTGCACCGCCTTATAGCAACGTGGGACTTAGCGGTGGTGATGATTTAAAGAAAATCGTAATTGAGTATTAAAATATTTTCTGCATATAAAACTCAAACTTTATAAAAATTTAAAATTTAAATTCAAATATAAGAAAAAATAAATTTTTAAAATAAAAAATACTAGAACTACTGCAACTGAGTTGAAGTAATATTTGAATACCAATTTTGATTCGAGAGAACTGTGAATTGACAAACGATATTTTAATATATTTTTACGTTTAAAATTATATTTAAATATGATATTGCCATTATGCCACTCTGTATAATCTAAATTGCATTCAGATATGATTTCAAAAATCCAATACAAATATTTATCAAAAATTAAATAAATAAATCCAATACAAATATAATTTTTGCTGCATCAAGTATAAATTATAACAAATATGATTTTAACATGTTAATGGCATTCACAAAATTTTTAATCTAATTTAATATTAGATGAAATTTTAAAGTATTAATTATCGTGATTCAATAATTTTTAAAAGTAATTTTATTTTTAGTTAATTTGATATTGTATGAAATAATTATATATTAAAAATTTATCAAATTAAATTAATTTGAGAATAATTCAATAAAAATACTATAGCTGAAATGTTATTGGACATATTTAAAAATAGAGATACACACAAGTCTTTGAGTTTAAGGCTTATAAACACACGGACTCATATTTTTAAAATTATAATATCGGGAACTCTAGTATTTAATAAATTATCATATACGTCTTTTTTTATTTTTTTATTATTAATTTTTTTAAAATTACAATTATACCCTCCCCTCCCTCTCTCTCCTCCTGATCCGACGCTCGCCGGCAGGGTCGAGCGGTCGCCGACGGCGTTGCGTGCGCACCGGATTGGGAGGAGAGAGAGGGACCTCCCCCTCTCTCTCCACCTGATCCCGGCGGCCGCGTGGAGATTGGTAGTCGCCGCCGGCAACCTCGCGGGGTTGCGCAAGCGCCAGGATCCGATGGAGAGAGAGAGGGAGACCTCCCCTCTCTCTCCTTCCGATCCGGCTCCCGCACGACCCTGTGCGGCTGCCGGGATCGGGTGGAGAGAGAGAGATAGGGGGAGGTCCCTCTCTCTCCTGTCGATTCGGCGCGCGACCCCGTGCGGTCGCTGGCGGCTTGAGCGGTCGCGATCCGCAGCCGGCGACTGCTGGACACCACTGGCACGCGTCAGATTGAGAGGAGAGAGGGAGGGGAGGGTATAGTAGTAATTTTTAAAGAAATTAATAATAAAAAATAAAAAAAAGATCCATATGATAATTTATTAAATAGTTGGGACCCTATATTATAATTTAAAAATGTGAATGTGTGTTAATAAATTTTAAACTCAGGACCTGGGTGTAATTATTCCTTAAAAATATCATTTTGGTTTAGTCACGGATGTCAAATTTTCGCCAAAACAATTTCAGCAGAATTAAAAACGCAAATTATATTAAATATAATTATAATATATTTAAATTTGCATGATGTTTTTTAGCTATAAAATCAATTCAAAATCAGTCAAATTTTCAAATATTAATCACTATAATATGACCTAATAATACTTAAAAAAATTTTACATTAATTTAATATTTTATTAAACAATAACATATTAAAAATCAATAGAATCAAATTATTATCAAAACTATTAAATTAAATCACTAAATTTAAATATAATATAGCTAACATAATATTGAATATATTAAAAAAACATCAAATAGTCTCCTGTTAAATATTAAATACTCGTAAAAAAATTACATTTTTATATTTTCTAAAATTGGTAACTTCATTCAACTCCTACCGTAGAATCCGATTCTGCACAAGTAAACAACACTGAAAATGTGTATTCTGGGTCCTCCTTCATACACAAAGTATTTCCATACTACTACTTTTTAATATATTCGATCAAATTTAGAGTTAAATTGTCATTTAAAAAATAAAAACTAATATTTGATCATTATAAATATATTTAAGTATTTTAAATTACTATTTTAATCTTTATTTTTATTTTTATTTATATTTGAATCTATAATAATAATTTTTAAAATTTAAATTTAAATTTTAAATTTTGTTAAAATAATAATTTAATAATCAAACCTATTCAAATATATAAAAGGAATTAAATTTGAGTAAAAAAGACTCAAATAATACGTTTTTTTATGAACTTACATAAAATTGAAGGTCTATTTCAAAGATTTTAATAGAATTATTCTTTTTTAATAATCTATTTTATATAAGTACTATAATTTTATCATTTTTTTACCTACCAATTAAACTTAAAAGCATTGAACATCGTAACGTGTTCTAGTAATATTTTAAAATAATTTAATTTTTAAATTAATTTGATATTCTATAAACTAATAATAGGAGATAATTTAATTTTTAAATAATTTAATTTTTTATGAACTTGTCCAAGTCCCAACCCACGCACACAACCACTGCTTCCAGACATTAATAGGAGTTAACTTGGTGTCCGCCGAACTTTAATTTTTGGAATAATTACACCTAGGTCTCATCATTTAAAGCATAATAAAGCACAATTTATATTTTTAAAATTATAATATCGAGTTACTTGAGTTTTTAATAAGTTGCCAAATAGTTTTTTTATTTTTTTATTATTAAAAAAATTTAAAATTACCATTATACTCCTCTCTCTCTCTTGTCGATTCTTGCACGCGCGAAGGATGGCCGCAGCGTTGGCGGGTCGCACGCCCAGCGCGAGGCCGCGGCGGTACCCTCACGCTTTCAAGGGACAGTCGCAGCCATCAAAGGGTGGCAGGCCTTGCGCGAGGCTGCGGTCGTGGGGGTCGCGTGCGTGGCCCCCGTCCCTCGCGCGCGTGAGGGCTGCCGGCCTCGACCTTGTGCGGGGCGTGCGACCCACCGACAGCCCCGGCCGTCCCTCGCGTGGGTGAGGGCTGCAGGCCTCGGCCAAGCGCGGGGCATGCGACCCGCCGACTGCCCCGGTCGTCCCTCGCACAAGGAGGGCACCCGGCGCGTGGCGTGCAATCGCACGCGCAGAGATCGGCAGAAGAGAGTGAGAGGGGAGGAGAGAGAGGTGTATAATAGTAATTTTAAAATTTTTTAATAATAAAAAATAAAAAGGACCCATTAAAAACTCAGGGGCCCGATGTTAATTTAAAAAACGTGTATTTGTGCGTTATTATGCTTTAAACTCAAAAATCTGAATGTAATTATCTCTAAAAATTTAACAGGCCCACCCATTTTTTTATGAATGCATCTAAGAATTTGCTTATCAAGTTATTAAAAAAAATTTGGTTGTCAAAAATTTTTAAGGTAAATTGCATCAGGCTTTTTGAAAAGATATTGCAAATTAATTTTAAATTTTTAGAAATTTTATTTAAGTTTTTGAGATTATGAAAGTGCTATGATTTTAATTCCACCCTCAAAATCTTATCATTATTATTATTATTTTTATTAAAAATATGAAATTTAATTATTTTATGATCACTTTGAATTATTTATGTATTTTAAAGAACTATTATACTTTTTTATTTTCATTATTTTTTAAAAATTTAATAAAAATTTAAAGCTTAATTTCTCACAATTTTTCTTTCTTTTTACAAAAGTATAAAAAAAAATAATATAAATATTAATATTTTAAAATTTTATTCTAAAAAATCATACTATCGCAAATGAGATTAATTTTAAGTATGCTAATAAAAAATTAATAATTAGTTCTTAATTGGAATAAAATTGGAAAGATTTTGCAATATTAAGGACTTAAATTAAAATTTTTAAAAAATTAAGATTAATTTATAAAATTATTATTGCCTCAGGGCCCTGCTTGCAGTTTACCTAAAATTTTTTATGGTAAATTCTCAAGTACATTATATACGGATGAGTAAAAATGTGCAAATCCTTTGTTAAAAAAAAAAATAATTACCTACATGCCACACCATTTAGTTTTATTTATATTTTATCTATTTATTTTTAATTAATTATGCTATGCACACTCAAAATATTATAAAATCTTACATACATATATTTTAATTTATTTTTATTATAATGAGTAATCATAATTTTTTAATAATTTAACTATAGTTAGATTACAAAAAATTTGAGCCATTCATCTTATTATTTTACGGATATTTAAATATATTTTGAGTAAAAATTCAAAAATCTTGATATATAGGTGGCAACAAATGAAGGAGACATCCGCGACGTGAATTAATTTTAGGACAAATCAGCATTTTAGCATGATATTAAGGAAAAGAAAAATATGTAACATTAAAGATAAAAATATAATTTTAATGATTTACTAACAAAATATATTTTTTTCAAATAGTTTTTGATTAAGTTTTAACTCAAGTATGTGTATGTAAGATTTTGTAATATTTTGAGTATGTATAGTGTAATTAATTAAGAATGGATAGGAAAGTATAAATAAAATTAAATGGCGTGACATGTAAATAATTATTTTAAAAAATGGTGCAAATTCTTTAAATAAATAAAAAAAGTGCTGACCTAAGAGGATCTGCCGCGTGGCAGTGTGGGCCCTACTATGAGGGCTCTTTTCAACCGCAGCCACTCATCAATTGCTTCACGTAAATTTGTTCAGTAATTAGTTTATTTTGTGTGCTCTGAATTACAAAATGTAGTTAACTTGTAGGTAGGGGTGAGAGTTTGGCTCACCGATCGATAATTTTTTGATATTTGGATCGATATTTAGTTCAAATTGAGTTCGGTTCGAATTATTGAGCCGAGCCACGAGCCAAGATCGAATAGGATCGAATTGGCTCTATCTCTATTTTTTAAAATATTAATAATATAAACAAAAATATAACTTAATTATGGTTAAGATATCTGTTAGGTAATCTAGTAGGTATAATTAATTTAATTTAAAATTTTAATAATGTCACTTTTTTAGGAAAAATTTTTACTTCATGAAGAGTTTGAGTTGGCTCGATCAAAGCTCGAGTTAGGTCGAAGTTGAAACGAACCGGCTCAAACTCGAATTGGATTGATACGAGCCGAATTTGAGCCGTGCCCAGCTCGGCTCGAACTTGGATCGTTGTCAATGTCACCCCTACTTTCAGGTTGAAATCTTTAATATATTGCAAATTTATACTTCAAATTAAAAATAGTGCAAATTTGTTTGTTTGAAGTCTAAATTTTTAATGTTTAATATTAAAGATTAAACATTTTAGGCCCCGTTTGTTTAGGAGTTTAAAATTAACCTGGTTTAAATTTAACCAGGCATATCACATCACACATAAAATTTAATATTAAAAATTAAATTTATTTCACATCCTACACATATTACTAAAATAATAACTAACTTATATCACATCCCTCACATATTTCAACATAATAACTAACTTTATATCACATCCCTCACATATCCCAACATAATAACTAACTTTATTTCACATCATTCACAACTTTCAATAAAAAAATATCTCCATCCAAATTTAATTTTAACCTTCTTAAATTTAACCTTACAAACAAACACACATGTTTAATGTTAAATATTAATTAAATGTTCAATTTAAAAGTTCAAGTTGTTGGTTCATTTTACTTAAATTTTTAACTTGGTGCATTAGTTCGTATTGCGAGATAATTATACTTAATTTTCTCCTAAAAATTATTTCAAATCTTTAATATTCTATTTTTAATATATAATTTAAAAACTTCTCTTCACCATTTGACGTGAGATAGTTCATTTTTATTTCTCTCTCGCTGGTCCTGCAATTCTGCAAGATGTCGCTAGTTTAGTTACCTCTGAAATACCACTCGACAGTCACTCTTTCTTTTTTTTCGTAATGAAATATGACGAGTATTTTCATTGACCTTAATTTACACTGAGAAATAGAATTGAGTTAGTGTTAAAAGGTAGTGCTGCTACAAGCCTGATTCGATAATAATTCTTACTAATTTCATTTATCATATTATATTAGCAACACACTTTTTAAAATTAATTTTATTTATTGTTCGCAATATACATGTGACTTAATATATTAATTTGATAAATGCCAGAAGAATGACTGCTCGCCACTCTCTATCGTAAGTTGATTTTTTGAAGGAATTACATATTAAAATATTATGGGAGGTCAACTATTATCTGAACGAAGCGTTAGTTTAGATTTTCTTAACTAAGAATTTTTGATAGTTGATACCCTTTGGTAGATCTATGAAAAAAGTATCTCATAAATAAATTTCTCGAAAATAATATATATATATATATATATATATATATATATATATATTAAGTTTTCATAAGTAAATCAAAATTTTCATAATTATTTTTTTAAATTAATATAGTATTACACTAAATCATTTTTCAAAGAAATGCAGAAGTCAACAAACATCCTTTAGCATAGTATATCAAAAAACTAGCCGTATTATTTACATTACGCTAAATATGTGTAATTTTACAAAAAAATAGCGAAAGTAAAATTTTACAATATGCTCAATAACAAAAAAATTTTGTGTCATCATTTCTAAAAAATTTCAATGCGATCATATATATATATACATATATATTTATGCATTCAAAACTTATAAATGTAAATAAATACAGCGATTATGTCATTAGATATTTTTTTTTTTTTTGAAGTCGTCGAAGAATTGATTTTGAACCTCCGTCACGCATCCTTAAATATTATATAATATAGAAAAGCGATAAACTTATTGAATTAACGTTGATTCTATGCAATGAAAGCATAACACGCAAGCAATATGTTTGGCTCTTAATAAAAAAAAAAAAGTTTAGCTCTTTTTAAATTTAGAATTTGAAATTTTCAAAGGATAATAGAAGCAGAGAAAATATACAAGGAAATTAACAACGACATCATTTTAAATTTTTATTCTTATAATAAATTTGTGATCTCTCAATATTTCAGGCCTAGTTTGGTTCGAATTGTTTTTAGATAAGAGAAAAAAATATTTTATTTTTTAAATTTAATTAAAAAAAATTTATTTTAATATTAAAAAGTATCTTTCACAATAGTCTGCAATTTGAAATTTTTTATTTTATTTTATAATAATATTTGATGGTAAATTTTTTCATGAATTTCTAAAGAAGATATTTCTATAATTGGATTATTGTTGTGTTGCGCAATATGATTGTGTATTTTATTTATTATTTTTTAATGAAAAAACTTTGTTATTTATATAAAATAATCTTTACATTTTCTCTAACATTTCAATTATTTAAAATTAATATTATCCAATTTTTTTTTTATTTTACAAAATCTTAGAGAATCATAATACATTAATTAATTTAAGAACCTGTTAAAAGTTCGAACAATTTTTGAAATATTTTCACAGACTTAACTTATATTAAATTAACTAATAATTAAATTGACAGTTGCAGTTTAAATAATTCTAGCTAGCCAATCATTTGCCCTCCTTCCATAATTGCCCTTTGCCACAAGCCATCCAATTTCAATTTCACCACTTTTGTGTAACACACAAAAAAAAAAAAAAAATATATATATATATATATATAATATGTGCCATCACGATCTGATTCGATTTGAATTTCAGTTCGATTATCCTATTAAATGAAACAATTTTTGATTGAAAGTATTAATCTGAAATCCAATTCGATCCGTTTATATTAATTTTCTTAATTTTTGCAAAGTAATATCAAGATTATGTATCTAAATCAAGTGATTAGTATAATATTTTCATATTAGTCATAATAAATAAATACTTATAAATAAATTTTAGTTGAACATATAATCACATGCTTTATTGGAGTTATATATAATTTAGCTTCATATTAATTATCATCCCATGAGAATGAATTCAATTCTCATTCTCAAGATAAAATGTTAATTTAATGGTATATTTAAATACCCATTTGCAAGTTTTATATTATGTGATTACTGTGATTTTTTTTTTTTGATGGTGGTGATTACTGTGATTAGTCAATTATATTATTATCTATTAAGGTTATAAAGTGTTGCAAATAAAGCGCAAATGGAGTAATATCTAAATTTATTTTTATTTTTGTACTTGATTCTAATTAATTAATTCTATAAAGTATAGTTTTGGATTATATAAATAATTATTTAATTAGGTGAATGCAGATAGTCTGGGTGTTAATTTGTAATTGTCCCCATGGTCAGTGCATTAGTGAATGCAGACATGGACCTGTGAATCTCACGTGCCGTCCACGTGATCGACAACAATTTAGTAATTTGGAGAAATTACTTATAGGTCCCTTTGGCAGTTGGTTCATAATTTTTAAATCTTTGCGTTTAGGTCTGTAAAATATGAGTTTAATTGGTACTAGTTCGTTCCATCTTCTTCTATTGCACTTAGGCTCTATTTGACGCGAGGACCAAAACAGAATCAAAATTGTACAAATTTAAAAAACAACAATAATAATAATAAATAAATTTTTAAATCATTCTACACAAATTCAAATATAAAAAATATTATTTTACTTTCATACTCAATAATTTAAAATAAAAATATCAACTTTATTTCACATTCTAGACTAAAATATTCAAATCGAGTATTTTGATCTAAGATGTGAAATAAAGTTTATATTTTTATTAAAAATTATTGAGTATGTGAAGTAAAATATTATTTTTTATATTAAAATTTGTGTAAAATAATTAAAATTATTTATTTATTTATTATTATTATTTTTTAAACTATTTTGGTCCTATTCACATTTCTCTTATGCATTTCACATGGATGAAATACCATTTTCCTTCATAATTAAGAATTAAATTCTTATTTTAATTATAGAGTAAAGAAAAAGAAAATTCGAAAGCTGTATATTGAGGTCTCAAAAAATATTTTATTCTCTTATTAAATTTCTAGAATTGAGAAAATGTATTATTTTAGATAAATAAAAAGAAGTAAGTAATTTCTCATTAAGATGCTTAATTAATGCAAGTACCTCAAGAAGATATATAGTTTGGTTAGGGATATTATAAAGTTTCTTTTTAATTCTTTTTTACAAAAAATTATCAATTTTTTAGCGAATGTAGTAAGCTTAGGATTTTTTTTTGAAAAAGGGGCAGCCTCCTCTCTTCCTTTTCAAAATAGAAATCTAAATGAAAGATTAAAAAAAATTGAATCAAAATATAATTATAAAAAAATTGTAGGTACTCATCAATAATTTTCTTGAGTACGATCAAATAGATACTAGGCAATTGATAATAAGTTGTTTTATTATTGAAGTTATTTGGCTGTCAAATGAAATAGAGATGTTTTTGAAAAGGGGCAGCCTCCTCTCTTCAGTTCCAAAAATAAGAATCTAAATAAAAGATTTTAAAAAAATGGATCAAAGTATAATTAAAAAAAAACTATAGGTACTCATCAATAATTTTCCTTAAAAGTTAAATATAGTGAATAGTTGGAATTAATATGAAAGTAGATCAATGACTATAATTTGTTAGCTACTAAGAAGTACGATCAAATAGACATTAGACAATCGATAACAAATTATTTTTATTGAAGCTGTTAAGCTATCAAATGAAATAGAGATGTTTCTCATAATTAGACGGCCCTTTTTTGATTGTGGTGGTGTTAACACAACTACTAACGTAATTATCAATTATTGATCAAATGTTATTGTGACGAGAAAACAACTAGAACAAAGGATTTTGTACGTGGAAAACCGACTGAGCGGAAAAACTACGGCTCCTTTCGAGGAGGCTTCAAAGATTTTCACTAGAATCAAGTTACCTGAGATTACAGTAGAAAAGTTGGGGGGTTTGAAGAAGAAGAAGAATTACCCAAGAAGAGGGATCCCTTTTTCCCGTTACAGTGAGATTTTTATACCTTGGTTTATCCTGTGGAGTCACTTCAACGGAATGAGCTTCAGCTCCAGTGTCAGACCATCAATGCCTACAAGGCGGTCACGCTCTGGCCTCAGCTGTACAGTGTACGGCGACGTGGTCCGAGGTCAGAGAGGCCCATACCCCTTGAAAGCAGTATGGTCCCCTGGATGTCGGTCAGTACCGGCCTCAGCTGTTCGGCGGCGTCTCTTCAACGTATACTGTTCGACGCTGAACCTTTATGACGCTGATGCCACGTGTGCGCTCCAGATGAATCGGTGCGGATCCAGATGCAGCAATTGTAATAGTGTTCTATTGAGATTTAACTTTTTGGTAATCAAGTTGCGTTTTATAGATTCACTCTTTCTCCAATTAGTAGAACATTCTTCTTTTCCTTTAGGTATTATTATTATTTTTTAATAAATTTTTTTAAATTTTATGTTTGTATATTTTTCTATTTCACTCGTGCGATTATCGAGACATGAGATCATTATCGTATATTATTGCTGGTTAAATTTAGACAACTTATTTCAATTAATCCATTTTATGCCATAAAAAAAAAACATGCTGTTTGTTGAAATTTGAGTTCAATCAAATTATTATTATTATTATTTTGGACTCTAATTTTTTTTAGATTAAAATGTACGGTTATATGCAAGGTAATGCCTCATTAGCCGAAAGAAACATCGAGAGGTCAGCTAGACGACAAGCTATTTCGGAGATCGAATCCGATGGTCCCCACGCCCAACGTACTATCCTGGTCCGCTCACTCCTGCTTTCCATCCGAATGATAAATCCGCAGCGTTTGTGTCTTCCACGTAGCCGGATCATCTTATCTTTCGTTCCGTCGCCGCCAGGAGGTCCCTTTCCGTCGTTTTAAACAGCCAGGCCCAGCTTCCTCCCAGCCGAAGCTTTTTACTGCGCGGTACCGCTCCGGAAATATATGACGATATGGGGGGCATTTTTGTCAGTTCGTCCGTATTTGAGTTGATTGCGGCATCACCTTATCCGTGGTCCTCTTTTAGGTCGCCCCTTCACGCATATAAAAAGCCGAAAACCACTTCCTTGGTTTTGGTGCTTCCAGAGGACGCGTAAATAAAAACAAAATTAGTGGAAAAATATAATTAAATCGAGTTTCTTTGGAGCGAGGCGAGAGGAGCTCAAGGATCGATCGATCGATCGATTGATCGACGACTTCATCTTCACTGATGGCGAGAGGAGTGGGAAGAGGAAGGGAGGAGGAAGGCGAAGCGTAAAAGGAAATCAGCTACTGACTGCTTGGCGCTGTTCCCTCCAATTTCCGCTAGGTTTTACCTCTTTTCTTTGAATTTCCTCATCGTCTCCCGATCGATTCAGGGTTTTGTCTCGTGAGGCTCATCTGGTTGGGGATTTTGAGCTGCGTGGTTGGCGCCGATGGCGAAGAGGCGGAAGCGTGGGAGCTCTGTGGAGTACTGATCTGGATCTGTACTAATCTATTTGATTGATCAGAAGAGGCGCAGCTTCAGATTTGTTTGAGAGACCGAGCGAGAGAGGGAAGGGAAGGGAAGAGTGATGTACGGATCTCCATCGGCAGCAGCAACGAAGGATCTGAACTTCCCGTTTCCGACGGCGACGGCTGCGTTCGGCCACCGGAAAGAGGAATCCGATCTCGAGCGGCAGCAGCAGATGAGCTCCGGTCTGCTCCGATACCGCTCGGCTCCAAGCACCCTGTTCGGTGAGGTATGCGAAGACTTCCTCCCTGTCAGGCCCTCCAGCCCCGACACGGAGTCCATGTTCGCTCGCTTCCTTGCAGCGCCGGATCTGCGAGAAGATCCCCGCAACAGAACTAGCGGCGATGGCGTCTCTGGCGTCCAGAGGAATCCTCAGCTAAATTCCACGGCACCGCCGCCTACCTCGACGACGGACCGGTCCTGCGGATTTTCCCCTGCTACCAATATGCTATACCCCTCTCCGCAGCAGCCGCCGATGGCGAGCGGCGCAAACCTAATCCGGCAAAGCAGCTCTCCTGCCGGCCTCTTCTCCCCCCTGAACGTGGACAACGGTGATCTCTTCTTCCTCTTTTGCACATATGAGTTCGCATACTTGAAGAGTAAAGGTTTATTTACTAACCCGATCGAGCAGCAAAACTGTTTCCCTGTTTGGTTTCGTTTAATATGGCAAATTTTTCTCCAGCTATTACAAAATCATGTCTGCTCTTTGCCATTAAAAGTGAAGCTAAGATCTTTTACTTCCTTTTCTGCAGAACATTTGCTTACTTCCATGTGTTTTGGTTTTTTGAAGGCTATGGTTTCATGAGAGGGATGGCGGCCTGTGTGACAAATGGCATGGGGCCGGAGGCCGGGATGGCGGCGGCGGTTAAGGCTGCCGGCCGGTTAAAGGGCCAAATTAGCTTCTCTTCCCGACAGAATTCTTTGTCCCAGATCTCCGAGTTAGGTAGTGATGGCATCTCCGGCGGCGACGGCAGCCCGGAGGAGAGCAGCAATGGCCGCGGTTTCATCCCTGCAGGCTACGCGATTACCTCCTGGGAGGGCCCCGGTGGTCTGAAGAGGGCCAGAGAAGTTATGGTGTCCGCGGGGTTAAACCAAACAGAGTACCAGGTACTCCATATCTCTCTCTCTCTCTCTTCTGCTTTGCTATGACCTTCTTCTAATAGAGCAAATCTTTTGGCGGTTTACAGAGCGGAGAACTCAGGGATCACCATGTCCCCGGTCTCACCCACCAGTTCAGCTTGCCGAAAACATCATCGGAGATGGCGGCACTAGAGAAGTTCCTCCAATTCCAGGATTCGGTTCCGTGCAAGATCCGGGCTAAGAGAGGCTGCGCCACCCATCCCCGGAGCATTGCCGAGAGGGTAAAAGCTCCTCTTCCAATTCTTAGTTTGGCTTCAGACTACCTAATAGCAAGTTTCTTCTACTGGGCTCTTTTAGGTGAGGAGGACGAGAATTAGTGAGAGGATGAGGAAGCTGCAGGAATTAGTTCCTAACATGGATAAGGTAATCAATGGAACAGTAATTAACCATTCTATCTGCAAATTTGATCTAAATATTACATTAAATCTACTATTCGATTTCCTTCATCAGCAAACCAATACGTCTGACATGCTTGATTTGGCCGTTGACTACATCAAAGATCTACAGAGACAAGTCAAGGTACGGCAACTGAACTCAAAATTCCTTGCTAATTCAACGCATTGCTGAAACTGATTTTTCTCAATATTATCTCCGAGATCAGATACCACCAACTTAAGTGCTCAGTTAACATAGAATTATTTAAAGAAAGGAAATAATTGACCATCATTAAATTTAAAATATGTCTCACCTTTATTTGCTCCAATTCAATTTAAATTTTAGTATTATTTAATTATCAATATTATTTTAATATCTATGTTATATATAAATTACTATTTAAGAATAGTTATCTATATCTATATATGTCATTAACATCTAATTATTTTATATATTTGCTACTTAAATTTTTAGTATTTCATATGTACCATTAAAATTATATGAAAATCACATTTCTTTATAATAAATATTGTGACATATTTGTATATAATAACTGTTATAATACTTATAGTATTTTAGCAATGAGTATATAATATTAAAATTTTAGTGTGAAATATATAAAATAAATAGATTTTAATGGCATTGATGTGATTGCCCCTACTATTTATCTAATTTATGTCCTTATTTTTATTATTTTAAGTTTAATAATTGCTCTCATCTCACCTCTTTTTATTATCATCATATGATGCATATTAATGTCACTTGAATTTAAGTCATATCTAGATGCTATTTAAGAATGATAATTTTATAATTTTTTAATGCTATTAAATGTTGTAACATTTCGTAATCCCATTGTAGAGGTATTGTTCACTTTGACTTTAGAAAAATTGCATGATTTGAGCACTTCCCAGGAGATTGCCCATCCCAGTGCTATTCCAGCCCAAGTACACTTAACTGCGGAGTTTTTCATTATCAGCCTCACGGTTTTTTGCCTCAAAAGGTGTCTCTACCATTTGAGATCACATTATCTACTTATACAGCTCAAGATCTCCCTCGCTTTCCGATGTTAAACGATTCATTTCTGTGCCCCTTTCACCACTCATTATTCGGCCTAGAAGCCTGCCAGGAGCCACACTTTGTCTAAAAGTGATTTCTCTCTTAGTACATCACCCGGCGATCACTCTCTGCCTTCTTCGATCACGGGCGTCACAAATATCATCAAATTAGACAACTTATTTCTCCAAATAAGATAACATGTCATTATAGTAACATTGATCTAAATTTCTTTAAAAAAAAAATAAATTTAGAACTAAAACATTTGTTAGATATTTTTTTTCGCCTGGTATGAGATAGACTCGAATATGTGATTAAGAATATACAATCACTTTATCAAAGACGGGTTTTTGCAGTCGTTAACAGAGAGCCGGGCAATGTGCTCTTGCTCGGCTAGCAAACAACAATCCTATCCGAGTCAAGAAGGCTGATCAGCAAGGTGTACAGAAGATGAATCCGAGGATAGACATAAAATTGACGCCGGAAGAAGGGCCGGAGGAATGTGATGAAGCTTAAAAGAGCCCTTAAAAATCAAGGTTTCGAATAAGATAGAAGAAATAGTGCCTTTTTAATTACTTATTTTGTTTACTTTTAGCTGCCGGAAGAGGTAGAGGAGAAAATGTATAGCTATGTGATTGTAGACTGTATACCTACCATCAAGTACTGTGACCGACGTCATATTCTTCTTCTGATCGCCTTGATTATAAGTGCTGCTAGTGGATTATTTTTTGTTCTTTTTTTTGATAAATATTATTTGTGCTTCTAAATGCTATATGAATGCTTATATTATCAAATACTAAATTAATTTTACATTAAGCGAAAAGTATGTGTGTGTGTATATTCATGAAGCCAAATCTAAATTGTTTGCATAATTTTTTATTTTTTGAGAAAAATTATGAATTAAATTACTAATATATTTTTATAAATTATCTTTATTTTGTATGATTTATGAGTTTATAGTAGAAGCATTTATCTCAATAAATTAAGTTTATAGTGATGTTTACTTATAACTAATTTATGAAATAAATAATATTTGGTAGAATTTAAAATTTAGTTTTTTTTTATTGGCTGTAAATTTTGTTTTTTTTTATGAATCTGTTCTGTTAATTTTAGTTGTGGATGTTGGGGGAATTAATTAATCGGTCATATGTGGCACTTCTGGTTCTAGTTTATTAAGGGGGTTAAAATCTTGGGCTTAAAATTTTGTACCAAATATTTAACTGAAATTGACTAATTTGTGAATTACATGATCTTATATCAAATAATCTCAAAATATGTTCTTAATTTTCTCTACCTAATTTCTATGCTTCATGTTGAAGCGTATGTAAGATGGCAAATAATGTCATTTTTAATAATAAAAACTGTATTAAGTTTTAAATTTTTTTTAAAACATTCATCTCATTTTAATAGAAAATGCTCCTCATGTATTTAGGGAATATCGTGATGTATTATATATGACATGAATGTTTATTAAAATGTATATTATTAATTATAATAAAAAAATGATTATTAACAAATGATAATTAACGGCATATATTAAAAAAAGTTTTTTTTTTAATAAAATTGCTATAATAGGACACTTTTTTATGGTCTATATATACAACATTTTTGACAGATACTTAACCTGCATGAGAAGATATGAATGGCACGTAAAATCCTAATGAAAGTTTCATTATTAAAAGTAATTTTATTTTACATTTTCTATAAATTATAATTAAAAAAATCTTTAAATTCTTTGCATGACAAATATTTAAATTTTTAATACTATATATTAACTAAAAAAATTATATAAAAAATATAATTTTTGTTGCACACATTTCATAAAGTTATGATATGAGTTATGTATAAATTAAAAAGCCCATTATAAATAAAGCTATGAGTGTCATGGTATTTCAAGCTGATTTTAGACAATGAATTATACCGGAGGTTGTTCTACGAAGACAAATAATGTGAAGCAATAATTTCGATCTTTTCTATAAATTATTTAAATTTTATAAGTTTAAATTTAAATTATTAATAACAACTATTGAATATTATCGTTTGGACAAAAATGAGTTTCCGTGGTTTTGCCCGAGTTTCGGACGTAATTTTTTCATATCAATTTTAATCGAAACTAATAACGACTGAATTTTAAAACCTTGCTGTTTTAGTGTACTTATAAGCTACTTTAGGCTTTAATTCTTCACAATAATTATCAGATTATAAAATATAATCCAGTGACATAAATTTGAAAGTATTTTTGCATTATTTTCAAGATAATTTAGATGATTATAGTTCATATACGAGGCATAAATACTACCATTTAGCATAAAAGCGACACGTGTAATTAAGCGCTCCCTCCTAAAATTATACATAAATATTATTTTAAATTTATTATAAATTTTAATAATTTAATTTCACATCTAATATAAATTCTAACATTAAAAATCAATTTTATTTCATATCCATCATAAATTTTATTTCAAATAAAATAAATTTTTTTATTAATTTTATAAAATAAAAAACTTTCTTTCTTTTTACCTAAAATTAACACTTGTTTGGCTTTAACATTAACTCTTGGGCGGATGTGGCAATAAGGCAAAGTTTAGGGGTATAAACGTCAAATTCACGAGGCCCCCCGGGGTGCCCGGCATGTTCCCATATTTCATCCAATCACAGCCTCTCACGCCTGCCGCCCTTTTGCTGGCGAAAAGATGGGCAACGCTCTAACCTGTGGTTCAGATCGGCCTCGCGAGAGAAAAAGGAGATAAGAAAAATAAAATAAAATAAAATAAAATCTGGGCCGTTGATTAGGTGGTCCATCCATCAACGGACAGCCCGTGATGATGAAAAGATAGACCTTTTATCGATCTGAAAGCGACAGTGGGGCGTCAGGCGTATCAGTCCAAAAATCTAAAAATAAGGGAATTTATTTGAACTCGAATTATTTAATTATATTCTTTTAAGCTTTTTAGCGAGTGGGCTTTTGGGCCGAACGATTAGGTTGAGCGCACGCCGGCCCATTATTGTAGCGCTTCCTGAGTGGTGGGGCCCACGTTGCAGTGGTGGAAGATCCGGTGGGCGCCGTATCTTCATTGGGAAGGAGTAGGGCTGATCATTACGATGAATTTTAAAATTCGCTTTTTTTATTTTTTTTTATTTTCTTCAATTTTTTTTTGTTATTTAAAATTAATTCACTCAAAATAAATTAATTTAATCAATAATCAACTCGATATTTAAATAATAATATATATTCATATTTTTTTAACATATATATTTAAAATATTATATATGTATAAATATGTTTTATTAAGCATATTTTCATAAAATTGTTGAATAGGTATATATATTATCAAAAAATTTATTTTTAACATATATTATATATATATAATTTAATTTAAATAAAATATTAGGAAGAAAAATAAAACACGTTTCAACTCAAAAATTGATCCTAATGTTTTATTTTGAATTGTTTTCGTCTCTATCCAGTACTTCCCTCTAAGGATCTATTTGTTTGTAAGATTAATTTAAAAAAAATAATAAAATTAAATTTGAATAGAGATATTTTTTTATTGAAAGTTGTGAATAATATAAAATAAAGTTAGTTATTATGTTGGGATATATGAGAGATGTAATATAAAATTAGTTATTATGTTAGGATATATGAGTGATGCGATATAAGTTAGTTATTATTTTAATAATATGTGTAGGATGTGAAATAAAGTTAATCTTTAATATTAAATTTTATGTGTGATGTGATATATTTGTTTAAAATTATCAAATTAATTTTAAACGCTTAAACAAACATGACCTCCTAGTTTATAAAGAATTATTAGGTGCTAACACGAGCACCATTTGGCTCTCCAAGTGCACTGGTGATGGCTCCACTCGACAACATGATAGGCCACCGTTAAACATGAAACGATGCATTGTATGCACCCAGTAACTTCTCTCTCTCACCTCCTATAACTCACTCTACTTCTCTGATCCAGAGATATTAATACTATAAAGATACGAAAAGGGAATCATAAGAATACAAAGTGAGACTTTTTTTTTTAAAGAGATGGTTAGGATTTTTTTTAATAAAACAAATAATTTTAGAATGGACCATGGAAATGCAAAGTTTAACAATTTTTTAAAAGAAGTTTAATATTTTCTTTTTTATATAATGAGAAAAGTTAATGTTTTATGGAGCAAAAAAGATTAAGAAAATATGATTTGGAGTATCAAGGCAAGGTATAAAGCACATAGTTCTAAAGAAGAGGAGGAAATAGTAAATTTAAAATAAATTTAGAAATAATTTTTATTAATTGCTGCTCAAAATAAATAAAAAAAGGGGCATTTACATACATACTTTTTAAATCATCTTAAATTACATATTAAATCTCTTATTTTTTAATTTTACAACTTAATCCCCTAAATCATCCAAAAATAAAAACTAGTAGAATACATGTATTTGCAAATATATTTATAATATTTGTATATATATATTATTGGTAATAAACATCCAAATAATTATAAATCAGCAAAAAACATACTTTGAAAATCTTGAAAAAGACCTAAATATGTTATTTTTGGATAATTTAGGGGGTTAAGTTGTAAAATTAAAAAATAAGGGATTTAATATGTAATTCAAGATGATTTAAGGAGTATGTATGTAATTCTCTCTAAAAAAAAATCTTCAAACTGACTACCCTACTACTATATAATAATGGAATAAAATAAAAAGATATCACCATATTCTCCTAACTCATATTAACTAATATTACAAATTAGATACCAAAAAAATAGGAACAAAATAAAAAGCGTTAATAAAATTTTAAAAATATTAAAAATGCTCTAAAGCATAAAAGAAAAATGGTCTTTACCAGCATACTTCGTAAACCACTGTATGCCGAGGGCTTCTCGGAAAAGTGTTATACATCTTATATCTCTTGTCGAATTAAGGGATATCACAATTTAAATGATCTCTTATTCAATTATGTGATTTTTTATTGAATATTTTTTAAATAATTCTTAGCTATTTGTTTTATATTAAATTTTTTTTTAGAGATAGAACTGCAATTGAACAGAGTTTACACCGACTTTTTCGCACATAATTGAGCACACGTTGTTACCGTCTTGCTGACATCCAAGTCTTCCGCACCAAATCCATGTCAGCTGGATCTGCACCCACACCGATGCTCCCCTCTTTCCTCCCCTAATAAATCGAGGCCGTAGTCGGTGAGTTCATCTTTGGTTCACCGAGTTTTCTATTTTACCGTTATTTTTCTCCGATTTTGTGGACGACCACAATTGCTTTCCTGTTCTTGCGCAATGGCATGATCTGATTTCTGTTTTTTTCGCATTGTTTGATTGGGCTGAATTTTGTGTTAATATATCCGTAGGAAGTTTGATTCGATATTATCTTAATATTATATCATATTATTTAAATATTATGATATCTATGTATCATCTTTTAATTGACAATTTAATAATTTTTTAAAAAGTCTGTTTGGCTTCAAAGTTATTTTAGTCCCCCAAGATCAAATGTTACTAAATTAAAAATAATAATAAATAAATTTTTATTACATGCTACACAAATTTTAAAATAAAAAAATATTATTTTATTTTATATACTCAATCATCTTCAATAAAACTATCAATTTTATTTTACATCATAAATCAAAATATTTTATTTGTTAAAATGCGACATAAAATTAATAATTTTATTGAAAATAATTGAGTATGTGAAATAAAATAAATTTTTTATACTAAAATTTATGTAGGATGTAATAAAAAATTATTAATTATTATTATTATTTATTTTGATATAGTACTATTTTGGTTTTGGGTAGAACCAAAATAATCTTGGAGATAATCAGATCCAAAAGATAATGTAAAAGTATTATTAAATCAAATAATTATTTCCTTTAAATAACACGAGATAACATCAAGACAATAATAAACTAAATTCTCGCCATATTTAATTTCTGGATTCAACGACCCTTTATTTAATTCTAATTCCAAATTGTCAATCCTTTTACCTACAAATTGTGCTCAAAGGCTCCATTTGATTGGAAGAAATTTTAACTATGACTAAAATTTTTATCAACTAAAATTATATTTTATTTTTTTAAAAAATATTTTACATCTCATCCTACACAAATTTTAATATTAAATAATCACTTTATTTCATATCCAACACAATATTTAATATAACTATCTCACTTTCTTTCACATTATATATATATATATATTAAAAATTTTTACAATTTTTTTTCAAATTAGTTTTTTTCTTCGACCAAAGTTTTGATCAAGTTAGTTTTCTAGGTAAAAAATTAACAAAATTAAAATCAACACAAAAAATAGTTTTAAAACTATAAAAATTAAAATTTTTTTGGCGAGAATTTGACATCGAACTAAGCACCAACTGAAGAAGATTGCGCGCTTACAACTAAGCATCTGTTGTTCCAATAACTTAACTATTACCGAGGTCGAGTTCAATATCATTACATTGTGAGCGAAAATATTTACTTGTACAAGAATTATCGAAACTATGAATCACCACAAAAAAATTAAACCCTCATCCTTAAATACCTCCACATTTCCCTAGAGGAGTAGGATCCAAAGCCTTTTTGTTCTTTTATATTACCGAGTACCCTATAGTCGCACTCGATGAATAATTGTAGTAAAATTTATTTTTCCTTTCGCGTCTCTTCCTTATTACAAATTGCATACTCAATACCGCAAAGAACTATCGTTATACTCATTTCGATACAAGTAGTTGTATGTCTCCGATAAGGGCAACTTAGGTTGGTGTCATCGAATTCTTGAGTAAGTTTACTCGATAAGTAGGGATGTGCATGGATCGATTTGGTTCGGTTCCACACTTATTATGTACTCGACCTAAGCTAAGTCAATTTCACTATGTGTAAAATAAAATCCGAATCATGCACCCGTGGACTCAACTTAGGCTCGAAATGTTGGGTTCGGGTCCGGTTCAAGTTGAGCTTAAGTCTAATGAATAATCTTTAATTTGAGAAATGCAAACTTTTCAATAAATATCATAATAATAATATTTCAATTTAGAATACTTTTTAAATGAGAAACAATGTGGACGGTAAAAATAAAAATTATGAAATGGAGAGAAATTCAGGTTAAAGTAACAAAATAAATATATAACTAAAAATTTAATCATGAATTTAAAAAAATTAACAATTTACCTCACCCATTCAATAATAATAATAGAAACAATTTAAAGAAAATAATCCGAGAAAAATAATACCAAAAAAATAGAATAAGCATATGAAATGATAATACAAAAATTAGAATTAAATTATAAAAAAAATTTAATCAGAGTGATTACTAAAAATTATTTTTAAATTTTATATTTTACCACTTATCTAATCAGTTCGGTTCGATTTTACTAAAACTATACATTAGACCCAAGAACCAGAATATATAATTAGTTCTGAATATTTCAATAACTGAAGTTGGCCCGAACCAATTTACGTTCGATCCAAATTCATCAGTTCAATTCGAGTTTTAGTCGGTTCATCGGGTCTTGTTGCACTCCCCTAGTGGCAAGTCATGACCTTAGGAGAAAAAAAAATGCTATACATTCTTTTAATTTGAGCTTAAAGTAAAAATAAAAATATATTCTTCAAAGCTTGCACTCAATGAACAAAAATAAAAATAAATCCTGACTGTGAATAAGGGCCAGGTTATATATTTTATTATTTAATTTCTTTAATTTATATTTATTTATTTTTTAAAATATAAATTAATTATTTCAAATTTTATTAAATTAATTTTCTTTTGATAAAAATAATGCATAATAATGTATACCTCTTCTTATAAGAACTTATATATTTTATAATTTAATTCATAAAAATTTATATTTTATTTATTCCTTAAAATATAAATTAATTATCTCAAATTTTATTAAATTAATTTTTTTAAATATTAATATATATATATATATATATATATAATTAATATTCAAATTTTTATATAATTAAATTAAATTAATTTTCTTTTGTATTTTTTTTTAAAAAGAATTCGCCCGGGTCCCCAGGTGACGTCCGTCGGGCGACTTTTTAACTAACGAACAGTTAATGTCGTTCGAAACATGTTCCCTTTATTGATTTTTTTTTCTTAATTATGCTTATATTATTAATTAGTTAATAAAAAATATCTAAATTAGAAAAATCATCAATTTCTTTTATTATTTTTAAGACAGGATTTTAAAAATCAGCTTCAATTTCGGTTGTATTTGGTAATTTTAGGACCAGAAATTTAAATTTATTTTATAGAATATTTAAATTTAAACATGATAATTATTAAAAATTATTTTGTTGATAGATAAATTTCGGCTAAAATTCAGCTGAAATTCGATGAAAATCATCGAAACTCGACCGAAATCGAAACTCAGTAGATTTTCGGGTCTATTTCCACCGAATTCAATCTGAAAATAGCAAAATTCGAATTTACAGGAACTCAAAAATAATAACCTCCTAACTTGGTCGTGATCTACTGACAAATCTTTTGCAATTTTAAATTTTTTTAAAATTTCAAATGATCTTCCCCAAATCGTGCTGATTTAAGATGAACACAATTAGTAGAAACATGTTCTTTTCAAAATAAATAAATACAAGAATATATATATATATAATTACATCATATTTATGAAGATTTTAAATATTAATTACATTTTAAACATTCTGAAATTTTAATCATTTTTTACAATGATTAGAAATTTCATATCCTAATCGTTAATTTTAATGAGATAAAAAAAATTATTCAAAACAAATAAAAAGGAATAATTAACTAAATATCATATCATTTAGTTTTATTTATATTTTACCCATTCATTCTTAGTTAATTATGCTATGCATACTCAAAATATTATAAAATCTTACATATACATACTTGAGTTAAAGTTAAATTAAAATTTATTTGAAAAAAAAATTCTGTTAGTGAATCATTAAAATTATATTTTTACCCTTAATAGTACATATTTTTCCTCTTACTAAAGCGTTAATTTATCCTAAAATCAATTGACATCGTAGATGTCTCCTTTCTTTGACGCCACCAAAATATTAAGGTTTTAGGATTTTCACTTAAAATATATTTAAATATCCTTAAAATAATATGATGAACAACTTAGATTTTTTGTAATCTAACTATAATTAGGTTATTGAAAAATTATAATTACTCATTATAATAGAAATAAGTTAAAATATGTGTATGTAAGATTTTATAATGTTTTAAGTGTGAATAGCATAATTAACTAATAATAGATGAATAAGACATATATAAAACTAAATGATGTGGTATGTAAGTAATTATTTTTAATAAAAAATAGTTAAAATATATAAAATATAATTTATAATTTAAATTACTTGTAATTTTTATTATTTTTGATAAAGTATAAAATTTAAAATATTTATTAAAAAACAATTAGTTATTTTTTTCTTCTAATATTTAGAATTTTATGATGATAATAGATTATATAATAAATAAATTTCTTATTATAAATATTAAATATTATTTTTGACAAATAATATTATTTAAATATATATTTTTTTAAAAAAAGTTCAACAAATCTAATAACTTGTCTGACTGATTCGACTATAAACTAGGTAGCAGATCAGTTCTTAGTTTGATCTTATTTTTATAATATTGATCTTCATTACACTAATTTTATGAATATTTATGTATCAATAAGTAGGAATGGCAACGGGGCGGGTTTGGGTCGGGTTTATAAATACCCATACCTGCCCCGCTTCTAGTTTTCATAAACCCGTACTCGCCCCGCCCCGCCCCGTTTCCTCGATAACCAAGATTCGTCTGGTTACTACTAACAAAAATGCGTTCACTTTTCTTAACTTTTCGTTTAAAATTTGAAAGTGATTTTCAATATAAACTTGAATTTTTATTTAGGATATTCTCAAATTCAGTTCGTGGAAAAACTTCGAATACAAATTAACAAAAAAGAAACTTTTCTGTTATTAGTAATCAAGTTAACTGGCTGTTTAATAGTTATCATTATGCTGCAATTTTTATATCAACAGGTGAGAATGATACAATAGATGGGCAATGTGAGGTATGGTGGAACATGTGGAGGTAAAAGACACTTTCTTTTACAAGACCACATCTTATGAAATTTATGCATTCTACGAACCACATTGAGTGAAATCATTTTCAGATTTAAGTTTATTAAATCAGGTACGGGGTGGGACGGGTCTAGATGATTCATACCCGAACCCGCCCCATTTCATAACGGGGCGGGGCGGGGCGGGGCGGGTGTTGCGGGTAAAATCTGAGTACCCATACCCGTCCCATTAGGGGCGGGTCGGGGCGGGTTAATCGGGTATAGGTACAAATTGCCACCCCTATCAATAAGTCTACACACTTATATTTAGCATAACTAATAGAATAGTTTTGTAAAATTTTTAATTTTAACTCAATACTATTACTATGGAGGATAAAATTAGTACTGTAATTTATAATTGTTTATAAAGCTTTTATTTTAAAAATTATTGTCAAAAATTATTACTAACAACAGTACTGTTTGATAAAAATTATTGTGCTGTATAAGTAGATTATATAGATAATGACATATTTTTTCACGCATTTCTTTATTTTGGGCTTAATGCGAAGACACGCTACATTTGCTTTGTTCCTTCTAAAACTTTTACTCGCCATTATTTCATTTTAATTAACATTATTAAGACGAAATGAACAGTTTTAATTAAAATGTAATTTACATTATTATTAATTAACTTATAATATTGAATAATTAACTTAATCAAAATATTCTAAGCAGTATATTCGGTAGCTAATATACTTTAATTATTGATAATTCTCTCTTTTATATTCTAAACGGTCTCGTATTAGTTTATGTCACATGTTTTTTATGGGGGATTTAGTTCGTTATTATCTTAGTATTATGTTATGTAATCTAGATATCACCTTTTGACTAATAATTTTGTAATCTTATAAAGATTATTTATAGATATAATTAAATTAAATAATTATTTTTTCTAGATAACATAATATAATGTTAAAATAATATTGAATCAAACGTCTCCTTAAATTAATTCACTAAGGCTCATGAACTTGTTTGATTAAATAGTATTTTTGAGGAAAATTTTTTTAATATTATTTTGCAAAATAATATTATTTTATTATTTAAAAATTATATTAAATATGAAATAATATTTTGGAAATAATCAAATGATCAGAATTAAGTTGATATGTTTGAAATTTGAAATTTGTTTGCATTTTGTTTAATTTCAATTCAACCTTTTTTTTTTCTCATTTCTCGAAATTAATTTACCTGAAATTAAATTGATTTAATTCATAATTAATTTGATAAATTTGCATTGATTGTATTTTGACTTTTTTACATGTATTTTAAATATTATATATAAATGCCAGTGCATGATAAAAGCTTAATTTATTATTATATTATATATAGGTCATAATATATATATATATATATATATATATATATATTAAATTTAAAAAATAAGAAAATATGAGAAAAAATTAGGTCCATTTCTATTTAAAAATTAATTTAAAATTAAATATATTTATGAATAAATTACATTCGGGATCCTAAGATTGAAAGAGCATTGCAAATTAAACTCAACATCTTAAAATCTCAATTTAGGTCTCTAAAATTATAAAAGTATTATTGTTTGATTACTATCAAGACATAATTGTTAATTTTTTATAATTATATCATTAGATTATTTCTAATTGTTAATTTTTTTATATTTTTTGAATATAAATTTTAAATATTAGTATCTATATTTTATTACTTTAAAATTTTTAGAATGAAAAAATAAGAAATGATAAAAATTATTAATTTGTTAACAAATGATGAAAATATAGAAGTATAATGATATTTTAAAATATATAAATGATTCAAACTAATAAAACAATAATCAAATTTAATAATTTCTTATTAAAAAGCCATTGAAAATGAGAATTCAAACAAAAAACACAAAAACTCCACTACTTTCACAATCTTAAAAATTAAAGTTGAATTTTTTTGGGATCAATTTACAATACCCTCTTAACCTAAGGAGCCTGGATGCAATTTATCTTATATTTTAATTTACTGAAATTATACAACGCTCTAACGTTGGATCGACCATAACGACGATGCAAAGCTGACATTTTTTTTAGACAGAAAACCCCTCCTCTTTCTTCGTTCCTTTCTCGTTCTCGTTTCTCCTTTCTCTCGTTCCATTCCTTCACGCTGAGAAGAATCGGGAGCGAAATCGGAGCAGCTGTGCGGAGATCTCATGATGACTGGAGCTGAGGTTTCCCTTCTCCTCTCCGGATCACATCGGGCTCATCGAGGATTTTGCTGAGGATCCAGGTTTGAGTTATTTGGCGTCGATCGGATCGGGAAGGGATGGCGAACAAGCATGGGGATTTCAGCCAGAAGATCGATTACGTTTTCAAGGTGGTGCTGATCGGGGATTCGGCGGTCGGGAAGTCGCAGCTGCTGGCGAGATTTTCGAGGAACGAGTTCAGCCTGGATTCCAAGGCCACCATCGGGGTAGAGTTTCAGACTCGAACGCTCAATATCGATAATAAGACCATTAAGGCGCAGATTTGGGACACTGCCGGACAGGAGAGGTATGTGCCTACTTGTTTTTGGATTGATTTTTCCTCTTTCCTTTCCTTTTCAGATCCTTCTATTTCAATTCAGATTTTATGGGTTTGGATTGTGTGTGACTTCTTTTTTATTAACATCTGTGGGTTATGTACTGATTATGCCCTTTATGGAGCTCCGTTGATTGATTGATCTGCGAAATTTCGTGTATTGATTTATAAACTTTGAGGTGTGATTTGAGGCAGGGGAGCAATGATAACATTCTCAAAGGTCAGGTCAGAAGCTCGACTATCACCCAGCAACTTACTCTGAATACTAAAATCAAATCATCACGATTTAAATTTTATTAACTTCTTGACATCTCTTTGAGTTAAGAATTGCATTAGATATGAGCAGTACATGTTTATTCCAAAATTCAAAATCTAAAATGTGCGACTTGCTGCAATTAATATGACATAATGGAAATTACATCGACAATTTTGGATACCAATTCTTACTTCTGTTTAACATTTAAGAAATATTGTCTTTTGAGATCTTGCTTGACGTAAATTATCATAGATTATAACTTACTGTTTGCTAGAAGATTTTTATAATTTATTTCAAAATTCAAAGCTAGGATCATATTATCCCTTCATTATGTTTTTTTTTTGACATTAGTTCATTTATGCTTTTTAGATTTTACCTCCTTGATGCCCTTTTTTCTTTTAAGATTCAGACTTGGTTGTGAACTTTTTCTTCGTATCTTTCCCTTATACGTTTGCCAAAGCATGAAGTTCTTATTTTAAAAAACAAATCAGCTCCTCACTTAGTATTGTCATCAGAAGAATGTTTTCCCCTTGTTTTGCCATGTTTATGTTAATGAGATGAGCAACAGGTAAAAAGTGATAATCATTCTCATCCAGACAATGTCTGAATCTCTTCAGAGTAAACTTCAATTGGTGCCCGTATCATGAAATGAATATAGGTAGCATGTATTTGACATTTTTCTTATATATAATGGGTTAGAATTGAGAAATCACCTTTTTCTATATTCAAACATTTATGCTTGTTACATTAGTTACTCCCAAACAATTGTAAGGGCTACTAGAATAAACTTTTCTCAGGAGGGAGGAGTTGGGTGGGGGTGGGGGTGGGGGTGGTGGGGGGAAGAAGTGCAGAACCTAGATTCATATGCTGCATCGAGAATATCTAATTCCAAGGTACTCGGTAATGAAGATTCGCTCTCTCATTTACAATGAAGTATGGGGAAATCGGTTTATAGGGGAAATCGGTTTATAAGGTAATCTCAAATCTTAAAAATTATGCATAAACTGATTCCTAGCAGATCAGTGGGATGCTGGACTGTATTATGTCTAGGGAGTTAGGCTTCAAAGATCAACAACTGCTTCGTGTATTAGTTCTGATCTGTTTGAATACTCTAATTTTCCAACCTCTGTTCTAATCTCATATTAATAGCTCCCTACTAACATCTTTTTCTGGAATTCTGATATTTGGGGTTGCCTTTATTATACTAATGTGCACAGCGAACCTGAGATAACGAAGCTTTTGTCAGGCATTCTCATAAAGCAGCTATCCTTGAAACCTGCCAGCTATAGGAAAAATATCTGTCAAAAGCACAAGAATATCAAATACTTAGAGATCCTAAACAGTTTAGCTGGATCCTTCCTTGGTGCTCACCTAGTTTGATAAATTTTCCAGATGGCAAGCTTTTGATCTTATCACTGTACAAAATTGTGTGTGGTATAAATTACATTCAGATTCCTGAAGTTCAATCTCCCTTTTAGGTAGGTGTAAGTGTTTTTGAATCGTTCCATGGGGGAGGAAGGGGGGAAATGGGGAAGAGAACTCTAAACTTGATGACACTTGAGTTGATACTGGTTCTCAGCAAAAGCCAACTGGACGGATAAGCTCATCTCAAAATGATAAAGAAGAAAAGATGAAAAGAGAACAACACTATTTTCATGAAAAGGCCAATCTGGAAAAACTACGACGCCATGTAGCTTGGGGGCTAAAGTATGCATATGTATTCGAGGTTGGTTGCAGAATGTTTGGAATCTTAAGCTTTACAATGGAGTTGGTTGCTAGTATTTAAATAGATGAAAGTGTGGGACAGTTGTCTCTTCATTCAATTGGATAGTTTGAGACTTTGTCTAGATCGTCTTCTAGTAATCTTTGGGGTTATCAAAGAGATACCGGTTTATACTCGTAACGTTAGTTGATGTAGGTGTGAGCTTTCGAAAGTGTAGCTGGTTTTTGTTGAGAAGATTGGTTAGTGAAAGTAGTAGTCTTGTCAAAATCTTCACTTCTTGAAACTAGGGCAATTGTTGAGTATGTGTTGTTTGTGAGCTTGCCATGTATGAGATTGTCATTGAAGGTTGATTTCTACATATCAAATTATTGTTTCGATCTACTATCCTAATTTCCTTTTGAATAAGCTTTCGTGTGCAAACATAATCCTGCTATAAGATTCACGTGATATTTGAGAACTACAATAAGTTGTTGTAAATTATCAGATATAGAGCAGTGACTAGCGCATATTATAGAGGAGCTGTTGGAGCAATGCTCGTCTATGACATGACAAAGCGTCAATCCTTTGATCATGTTACTAGATGGTTGGAGGAACTGCGTGGGCATGCCGATAAGAATATCATCGTCATGCTTATAGGGAACAAGTTGGACCTTGGCACACTTCGTGCTGTGCCTGCTGAGGATGCCAAGGAATTTGCTGAGCGTGAGAACCTCTTCTTCATGGAGACTTCTGCTCTCGAGGCAACTAATGTTGAAACCGCCTTTCTAACTGTTCTCACCGAGATCTACAGAATCATTAGTAAGAAGGCACTGATTGCCAACGATGAGCAAGAATCGAGTGGAAACTCAGCACTCCTCAGAGGAACTAAGATTGCTATCCCTCCTGAGCCCTCTGGTGGAAGCAAGTCGTCTTGTTGTATGTCTAATTGATCACCGAACCCTTTTGTTTCTGTGTCACTATGTGTTGTTTCAAATTTCATGTATTTAAGCAGACTTTCTTCTACATGAGAAGGTTATGTGGAGGATTTTAATGAGCTTTGAAAGGCAATTTCCCATTCAAATCTTGTTTTATTTGTGTAATGGATTTGGAGTTTGACTCTTGATTTGCAAGTTGACTTTTTTCCAAGTTGCATCTCTGGTTTTTCAAGTAATTCAAATACCCATAAATTTTTTTCCAGTATTTATTGCCCCAATGATGAGGATGTTTGGCTTAATATTCGGATTAATAGCAATTAGGTTCTTCTAGTTTAGATTTACGTGCAATTAACTCTCTGAATTTAAAATTAATTAAATTGATTCTTTAGTTTCAAATAAAGTGTAAATAGATTCTTTGGTATTAATAAAAATATTCAATAAAAATATTTTTTTCTTGAATTATTACATTAAATTGGATATTATATTTATTTAAAATATTAATGTAAATTTTAAATTAATCAAATTAGTATATTAATTTTAAAAATATAATTCATTGGATTTTTTTATTAATAATAATAAATTTATCTGCACATTATTTTAAAATAGAGGATTAACTCGATTAATTTAGAAATTAGAGAATCTAATTGTCTATAACTCCAAATTAGAGGGACCCAGTTGTTATTTAACTTAGCTAATTTTTAATATTATTTTAATTTTATGTTATTTTATTTGGATGTTTTAATAGTTTAAATGTTATTTTTAAATGATAATTTTATAATTTTTTATAATATTATTTATATATGTTGTTAAATTAAATAATTTTTGAGATATATATATATATATATTACATTAAAATTATTATTTATTTGTATTTGATAAATTATATTCTGCATATTTTTATTAAAAAATATTATATATATCATGATTATAATATAAAAATAATTTTTATTAATATATGAAATATAAATTATTAAATAAAATAAATATATTTACTGTAGCATAAGTAATTATTCTTAATTTTTTAGGTAATATAAAACAAATCGCCCTTAAAAAGCTTTGAAATACAAGTGGCATGAGCTGTCTTAATAGGAATAAATATTGACGCGGTATTCAGAAAATTTGATAAAGAATGAAATTAAATGGCAATGAGAAAAAAAAAAGGTTTATTCCCTAGAAAAATGCAGAATATAGATAATTGAATAATTTAAAAAAAAAAAAAAGTTTAATTACGTATTTTTAAAATCTGAGGAAACTATAACCACATTTTTGTAACTCCAATATGTTCTTTAACACATAAATTAGGTTTATTTATAAAAGTTAATTTTAATAAGATTAAAATAAATATAGATTATATTATCTTTTTTCTTGAGAGTTATTTTAAAATGTAAAATAAAATTAATTATTATGTTAAGATTTATGATAATTATTATTTTAATATGTATATTAAATTTTTATTTTAAAATATAAATAAATATGAAACATATTTAAATTTTTATGTAATAAGAATTAATAGTTTAATTTTAAGCTAGTAAATAAACAGACAGATCTATTTCAATGTTTTTCAACTGAAAATTTTAGTTCTGTATAAATTGTCCGTTTTTTTAAATTACGCCAGAAATTATTCATATTTTTTTGAAACAATCTTACATAATTTTCTAAAATTTTTTACAACATTTTTTTAAAATCATATATTTGTTTCTTCAATCAAGTAGTGCCATAAAAATTTAATATTCAAAAATTAATTTTTTTTATTATACATATATTTCAAAATAAAAAATTAATTTTATTTTATATTTTGCATATATACCAAAATAATAACTAATTCGTATCGCCTCCCTCGCACACTTTAATATAATAACTAACTTTATTTTTACATTATTTATAATTTTTACTAAAAAGTATTTTCATTCGGGTTTAACATTGATTTTTTTAAAATTAGTTTTTAAATTTAATTCATTAGATTTGATTACATATTCACGGAATAATTACAAATGTAACGATTTCTTATTTTTTATTAATATTGATTAGTTATTGAGGATAAATAACACAATCCATTTATATGGTATTTCAAACTACGAAACCCGACAAGTCATTTAAAGAAATCGATCAGCTTGGATGGTACATCTTAAATGATAAGACAGAGAAGTAAGATATTCTATAAATAATATAGTCAATTTATTGATCAATTATTTAGCATGTGTAGCATGACTCTTTTATAAACTATTATGATTCAATTAAAAGAACTTTAAAACATAAATTCATTTATATGGTATTTCAAAATATAGGCATCAATATGAAATTTATCAAGAATATTTGAGCCTTGTTATTATTTATAAGGGATTATAAATATTTCACTATTTTTAAATACATGCTAAAATTCAAGAAATGGTATATATATATAAATTTATATGTAATATTTAATTTTTTTTTGATATCTATCTAATTGTTCCTATATATTATTGTTGAGTTTTTACATACAAGACATAAAATTTATACGAAATTACACATTTTACTATCAATTCATAAATATTATCACTATCACACCATATTCATTTAAATTTTACGCATTTCACATATTTCATATACTTTATAATATTATATGTAAATTAAATACATAATTCATTAATATTTAAATTCTAATATATATTTTTATTTTTTACTGTAATCACATCAATTTTCTTACTTTAATTAGAAATTATAGTCATATGAATTTAAATTCGGCACCCTAATTAAAAATTTTAAATAGGATAAATAAATTAAAATACATAAATTCATAAATATTTAAATTATTATTTATATAAAATTAATTTATTTATAGTATTTAATTAATATATTAATAATATAGTTAAGATCAAGCCCAATTTAGAAATGCGAAGTTCACCATCAAAGAATATGATGTGAAACATGTGAAATGCGTAAAATTTAAATGAATATGGTGTGATAGTGGTAATATTTATGAATTGACGATGAAATGTATAATTTTGTATAAATTTTATGTACTGTATGTAAAAATCCCATTATTATTTTTGATTTTTTTTTTATAGTAATTGTTTTTTGATTTAAAATGATAATTACGGAGAAGCAGGATATTCTGCGGAGTGCGGACGGATAAGATATTTTGTAGTCAAAACTTTCCGCTTTTCCCGCATTTTGAACTTTTGAAAAATGGCGGAATCGGTGACGATACCGCAAACCCTAGTTCTTCTCATCCTCCGTTTCGGAATCAGGTCACCGGTGGTATTAACTCACCCTTCTTTTTTTATTCTTACTCCTCCCCGTCTTTTACTAAAGTTTGAACAGAGCAAGACGGCGGCGTCGGAGAAGAGGAGCAAAAACTCGTCCTCTCTTCGTACTATGTAAGATAATGGCGATCGGCTTCTGTTTTGTCAGCCATTTTTTGGATTTAGTCATGCCTTAGGGTTTTAACTTTTGAATTTGAGCAGGAGACGATGCCGGAGTTGCGGGAGACGACGGCGAGCGGGGGGCACTGGATCCGACCTGTGGATTACTCCCCCTCGGAGATGTCCGGTCAGAGGAATATCCGGCGCTTATCTTCGGAGCATAACAAAGAAAATATCCCGCCGGGGGGGCGGCGAAGATCGCCGAAGCTGCCGTACCGGCGGCGAGGCAGGACCCCGTTACCTGTTTGGTACCCTCGTTCTCCGCTTCGTGACATTACATCCATTGTGAAGGTAAGGGTTTTAATTTTCTGATTTGAATGATTGGTGCTAGGGTTTTCAATTCCTGGTTATGAGATTTACACTTGCTCATAGTGATTTCCCTTGATAGATTTGGTTTCACTTACATGTGTAATTATTTATTAGTAAAATTATGATCTCATTGTTTCAATTGAAGGCTTTTTGATGTGGTCTGTAGGCTGCTCAGTAATCTGAAACTGCTAAATAGTTACAAAATGCTTCTTTTTTCTTCTCTATCATATATATCAGGGATCCAACCTTTGAAACAACACTTTGAGCATGTTAATTTTCGTGATTCATTTTCTCTGATTGTAAGAAATGTTGTGTTTAATATCTCACGACTGTCTTCCATAGAATAGTAATCAGTTTTTATGTTGATTCAAAGAAGTTATTTTTATAACAAAAGTAGAGCTGTTTCTGCTTTTATTTCAATTTTCTCTTTTTATTCAACTTTTTCTGCCACTTTATTTGCTTTTTGATGATTTTTTCATATGATGTGGTAAGCTGGCTTGGCAATGTAAATTGTGCATGGCAGTATATGTAATGTGCTAGTTAAAATGTGCAAAACACATTATGTCATAGTTTTCTAGTCTTTTTTTTATTGTAGTTTTCTAGCCTTCTTTTAATCCTGCTTAAGTCAAAATTTTTCAAACATAGGATAAATTTTCAACAGTACTCCCTACTCATAGTTTCATCCAAATTTAATCTAATTACTGACTAAATTGTTTGCGAGATTAAACACCTTAATATTAGATTGTTCAATGGAATTTTATATTTGGGTCAAGCTAGAAATCATATGCTCAATAGAGTTTAACTTCCTTCAATTCGGAGCATACATTAGGTACAAAATGAAAGATTCTCAGTAAGGTCACGCAAGAATCATGCGAAAGAGACATTTCCCTTGTCTATGTGAAGTTACCAGAGCAACTGAAAGAGCAATAAGGCATCTTAGACTATGCCCGAGTTTCAGGAGCCAAAGGAATCATGTTAACTTGGTTGATTTGTCTTGTTTAGGTTAGTAAAATTTATTTTAGACTATTAATATGGTGATATTATATTTTCATTTGCTCACTGAACTATTTAATCTTCCAATATCATAACTTTACATCTAATTGTTGAGATTATATTGAATTTAAAATTTAAATTATGAAGATAAAGGTGGAGAGTTTATTTCAATTGATTGCCACTTGTATTTTTGGATATATATAATCAGATATTTGATTTAAAATATTATATATAAAAAATAAAATAAATCCCCAATGGAGTGAATTTAATAAGGACAGCCACAAGAAAACAAAGAAAAAGGAGAGAAAATAGAAAGAGGGAGAAGAAAAGATAAAAAAATGAAGGCAACGTCATGATCCATAATTCAAAGGAAGATGGAACAAAAATGGAGGTCTTTAGTTGGCATCTCGCCTTTTCTATTTTTGGGTTGCAGCCGTTTTTGGTGAAGTCTACCTTATTTCTCCACTTGGATTATTAAAGATCTTAGATTTTCATTTATTTGCCCTTGTTTGTACTTATTTTTGATGGTTAATTTGATTTTTCCTCCCAGCTTGGAAGTTGGAACTAGGTTGTATCGTAGGCAAATCACATAAATCTGGTTTCACTTTGCTTTCGTTCTTATTCATGGTGTTTTTGTCTTTTTTCTTAGCATTAAATTTTGAGTAGTTCTTCTCCTGCATTAGAAAAGATATTTTGATCTAACAAAAAGAAAGGGAGAACTTTTTTTTCAATTTGGAGAGTCATGGCTTCCTACTTTTCTTTATTAGCTAATTTGTGTTGACTATTGGCGTAAAGTACTCCTCTTTGTAGTAAATTATAAGCTGAAGACATGAGGCAAACTGATGATTGAATAAAATAAATCTATAAAATTGAGTAGTATTGATGATCAACTGAAATTGTGTTTCATATGTTTTTTTAGAAGCCAAAACAATAAAAAATATGAGTAGATGTGAAAGCATAAGTTGAACATGTGTTTAGCATGAGTTTGACTATGTATTTATTATAGTCAAATCAACAACCTATCATTTAAGATTTTTTACTAAAGTAAATGTAAACTTAAGTTGTCAAATCAAGCTTGATGATTTCCTTGGCTATAAAAGGATTTTACGAAGGTATGAAATAGTATTCCATAACAATCCGACAAGTAAAGTAAGCTTCAAGAAAGAAAGAAGAGCAGTGGAGAAAAATTTTAAGGGTTTTCTCTTTTAAGCGCTTTTCACTTATATTATCTTATTGTGAGATTTACATCATTTCATTTTCTATGAGAAAAAAGTTTATTATCGGAGCTTTTTTTATCATGAGATTGGATGCATTGGGATTAGTGTTGAGAGTTTATTTTTTCCTATTGTGTGTTTATACTTGTATTATGATTCTGATATTAGTAATTTCTCTCTTCTCTCCCATGAATGTAAGCCTAAAAATGCTAGACTGAACCACGTGAATTTGGTGTCTCTTTGTTATCTATTTTGTCATTATTATTTTTATTGATCCTATTTCTGTTGTACTCCTACCAGTTAGATGAAATTAATTCCTAATAAGTAGTTTGAGCTTCTCATTTACTGTAAATATTATCCTCATTTCTTTATATTAGTGAAGCTTCTCACTTCAATTGTTCGACATTATATAGATTGTTTCAGTTGTACCTTCATTATCTAGAGTCTTCTTTTTGTTTCTTTGAGAAATTAGTATCTAGACTTTTGTAGGTATGTTTTTTCACTAATACTAGTTTTGATGTAGCAATTTTTTTGGACAAATGCTTGTTTTTTTTTAATGTAAAGGTCCACATCTAAGAACTGCTCATCACATTGATTTGTTAGAAATCTTAATAAAGTTAAAGTTTGGGAGATTTACATAAATGATACTTTAATTATGAAAAATTATATATTTCATTGTCAAATATGAAATATTATATATATTACGCTAAAATTTTCTAAATTTACACATTTCACATAGCATTTCTGAAAAAAATTATGAATTGAATTATAAATACATTTTATTGATCTTATGCTATTGCATTTGGTTCACAAGTCCATAATATAGATTTTCATCTCACTAAATTAAGTTTAAAGTGAATTTTATATTTAGTCAATCTATAAAATAAATGATATTTGGAATATAATGTTAAGGTTTAAAGTTTAGAATGACCTTGTTTGTTAAATTTAACTGTAGAGTTTAGTTTATAGTGTTAAATTTATTTAGGACAAGGGTTTAATGTTATAGTGTAAAATCTATAATTTTATAATATTTTAATATAATATACATAATATTTCATCTTTAATGATAAAACACATAAATTTTGATAATTAAAGTATTCCCTATGTAAATGCCCTTTAAAGTTAACCGAGTTACAGTAAGCTAGCATATATGATATTGTCAAAGGAAATGTTCAATCTAGTAGTTTTATGCAACTCGCTTATTTGCCTCCATGATTATGTCTCAACTCTCAAGTATACACAAATTCAAGTGCTTTTTATTTGCTAGCAGTCATTTCTGTCCCAAATAAAACAAAAAAAACCCCACCTCTGAGAGTAACATAACCATAAAAAGATGATTTTTTTTTACCTATCTACTTGTTCTTGTAATGAATGTAATTCATTTTCGATGTGATTCTTCTGAAACTTCAGGCTCTCCAGAGGCGGCGCTTGCGCCTGCGCTTGCAGGCCGTGCAGGCAGCAGAAGCTTCTCCATCACCCTCTGCTCCGGTCGAGGCCGCCGTCCCGAACCCATTAGAATCATCGCCATTCGAAGCTTCGTGCTTCTCCTCCTCCTCCACCACCACCATATCAACTCTTCAAGCTGAACAACCAGACAAAACTCCAGAACCTGAAACCGCCCTGCTGAAGTCGACCGAGCATATTGAGAAAGCTGTCAGGAGAAACATGAAGGAGAAGAAGACGCTGGAGCGAAAGGCGAAGAGGGCCGCCCAGGTGCGGACGCTGAAGTCCATGAGGTGAAACTATCGTTTCTCTTGAATGACGATGAATCAGAGCAGGTAAACAAATGCTTTGTAGGCTCCTGTTAGTTCTGTTCCAGTTTATGCTTTCACTGCTGGGGCTGACAACCTGCTGATTAACTCAATTTAAAATTTTAATTGAGTGAAATTAATTTTGGAAGTAATAGAGTTGGCTCAATTATGATTGGAGTCAGCTCAAATATGAATCGAATTGAGATGAATCAAGCTTGAGTTGTTCTTGGATAAGCTCAAATTCGGATTCTTCTCCATTCCCAAATATATCTATTAAAAAGATCATTCTCCTCAAATTTAAATTTTCATGCAAAATTTATTTATATTTTAGTCAAATGGTTATCTTAATCAAGCTTTATATTATTGATAAACGTTAAAACATAACACAAATTACGTACAAATTCACGAGTGCAATTTTAATGAATTAATAAAAGGACAACGATGTAATAATGTAATATTTTCGGAGTGAGGACCTTGACTGACACATTTAAAACAATATGTAATTATCTGTTGATTGTTTTAATTTTGTTAATAACAAATTTTTAAAAACTTTATTAAAATACTTGTTAAGAAACCAATTGTTATGCCATCCAGTTATGACGAGTGGATGGTTTTAATTGAGTCTCTAAGTAAAGTTAGCCAAATAAGAGTTTCTGAACAATCCAGGTGGCTTGCGCGAACTAATGTTTCCTGGTTGAATAGTACAGAGCTAGTCGAATAGTTGGGTCAAACAATTGGCTTGCTTGTGAGCGTGTCATGTCATAACCATACTTATGATATAATAATTCCTTTTTTTTTATTAGGGACAATGAGAGATTGCCTGTCATTAATGCTTGAGCGGCATGTGCAAGTCTAGCCATCACCACGTCGCCCTACTGTTGTCTCATTAATTAAGCTTACATAACCTACTTAATCTCATCTACTACTTTTTTCGCTATAAATGGTCTTATTTATAAGGGCAGTTGAGTTCGAGATCCGACAAAAGAATTCAAAAGGGAAAGACTGGCCAGGTACTATTCACCCATAGCTCGCCTTCAATTTTAGCTCTACTCGACCAACCTCTCTTTCCCCCAACGAAACTTCCCATGGCAACTCGAAGCATGCCATCACTCTCTCCATTCCTTTCAGGGATGACATTGAGAAAAGCCTCTCATTCTCTCATATTCTGATCTCTCTTTTCTTTAATTTTCCTAATAATTTTATTTATTTTCTCTTAATTTCTTGTTTGGATTTTCACCTAAACAATGCCATCTGAGTTTTTTTGCACTAATATGCTATTGTTTCATTCCACTTTTTAATTGACATTAAATTAATAAAATGTGCATATTTGAATTTTGAAAATTATCTTTATGCTATTGGTGAAAACAACACTGCTTGTGTACATCCTTATCCAAATTTTTGCAAGGGTGTTGCACTACATTTATTCACATTATTTTATTTTATTTAAATATAGAAACTTAATTATAATTTATTGTAAAATCCCAACAAGTTTAAACCTCTAAATTTATTTTTGTTTGTTTAATTTTTTGAAATGAAGATCTCTAAGCTTATATTAAGTTAACGTTAATTTGATGCGAGAAAGAGACAAACTCGACCCATAACAGACTTAAATAGTTAATACTTACTATACAAGATAAATTGCTTGAAATTATGTGCTTGAATTTAGTCGAGTTGAGCTTGACCATATTCATATTTGAGCTCATTGTTGTTGTTTTTTTTCCTTCAAAATTCTAGTTTGTGCTGCTCGTTACAACCTCATTGTTTATGCTCGTTTACGAATTAGTCAAGCTGTTAACTAATAAATATGTACAAGCTCATTCACTTAAAAATGCAAGATTCATTTATTGAGATATCTATCAAACACTTTTATAAAAAATGGTTTTATCAACAAGTAATTTAATTAGCAGTAAATAAAATAATGAAAAGACAAACAATATGATCTTCGTAGATAACAATTCCAGATTATCGACAAAACTTTTAATATTCAATCTGAATCATATATGTGGGTAATGACAAATTAACATTTAGTATCGAGGAGGAATTCAGACGAATGTACTTGACAAGAATGATGACGAATGATCTTGTTTAATATATTCAAGTTTATTCATTTAGTATATTCAATCATCAAATTAAATATATTCATTAAATTTAAAAATAAGTAGATAATCTAAAATATATGTATTGACTTAGCAATCAAACAACATAAAAAGTTGATAGCTAATTTAAGTTTTGATTTGTGCATAAAAAAAACTATGATATGATAAATGCACGTGATTCGATATACTAATTAAAGCAAATTTACCATATTTCTGAAGTATTGCATAATTATCAATGAAATCAGTACGTATGTCAATAGAATTCAATGAGAACATCCGAGAAAGTGTCCCGGCACTATAAGCAATTTTGACTGTAGCGCCTCACCCTAATCATTGACGCTCTCGAGTGAAGCAACTTTTAGATGCATGGAGCATATATTTTTAACGACTAATTGTTGATATTTTAGCAAGATTGTAGGACTTTAATAAAATATATAGGGCAAATTTCACCCAGGTTCCTGAGTTTAAGGGTTAATATCACATAGGTCCATGTTTTTAAAATCTATCATTCGGGTCCCTAGGTTTTCAAAAAATATCATCTGGGTCCTTTTTTTATTTTTTTAATATTAAAAAATATACAAAATTACCATTATACAAGGTACCCTCCCTCTCTCCTTCAGATCCGGCAGTCCGGCAGCCCGCCGCCCTGCGCCGCTTCCGGCGGCCAAGCTGCGTCGCTCGGAGCGCCGCGCGCTGCACGACGCAAACCGGCCGCCCGTGGCCGCCTGGTCCGAGCAAGGGCCGCTGCGTCGCGCGGCCGTGGCCGCCCGGCCGCGCGAGGCGCTTGCAATCGCGCGGCACTCCAGGCGCGCGATGCCGTTGCATCGCGCGCCAGGCGGCCAAGGGCGGCCGGTTTGC
>KZ453531.1:882650-895298 GCA_002786265.1 Apostasia shenzhenica
ATCTCTTACCGATGCTTTCCCGCCAAAACAGACCCGCGCATCGGCAGGCGGAATCCAGCGGAATCAAAACCGACACTTCCGTGCCGGCACGCCGAGCACGATTCGCCACCCGCAGAGACGACCTCCTTCTGCCGCACGCGCCGCATCGCCGGAGCCCTCCTTCCAGCCACCGATCGCTCGCCCCATCGCCCCCCCCGCCCACTTTTCAGCCGGACGCAGCTCCTGCCGGAATCTCCGCGAATCTCGCCGGGTCCAGCGGAGCTCCCGATGGCTTCGGAGAGACGCCGCGCCTGGATCTGCCGGCGCTGAAGCAGATGCGGCACAATGTTCTTCGTCGCCGGAGTGCCAGTAGGAAGCCGCAGTTGTTGACGTTCAGACCGGACGAAAAAGTCTCCTTGACACGGAATCTCCCTTCCTCTCCTCCTCTGCTCCATGAATTAAGGCTTCTTATCACGCCTAGCGGTAGAGAGAGTTCTGAGCGATAGAGAATGCGAGAGGGGCAGCCTTGCCTTAATGTCTAGCTGATGCTCGGCCCATGGCGATTTGAAAATCAATGGCCATGATCCGCGAAACAACGCGTCGGGAAGTGACGCATAAAGAAGATGGAAAAATAAAATAAAACAAAATAAATTAAAAACAATTAAAGAAAAAATTTTTAAAATCCCCCTTATCCGCTGGGCTGGTGGAATGGTCTTTTCCCAACTATTTCCGAAAAAGCCCGCGTGGGGGAGCGAGCGAGGAAAGGCTGAATGCGTAACCGGTGTTCATTCGGCCGGACTTGGAATTCAGTTTAATTAAGTTTTAAAAAAAAATCAAATTAGATGAAAAATCAAAGATTATTAAATTGAAGATCTAAATCCCCAATAAAGAATTTTAATTGATTTAAGATAAAATTTTTTATTCAAAATTCAGAAGATAAATTTATAAAAATTATAATAAGACTTAGATAATTGATGATTATATGATGCTAAATATTGACCTGCAAAGAGTAAATATACAAATAAATAAATAAGTGTTTAATAGATATGAGCAAATGCGTAATTATTCTACAAGGAAAGTTTTAGAGTTGCACCAATTGAGATTAAACTTTAAAGGAAAATCGGGAAACTTAGGGGGGGGGATTTTTTAAATTTTTTTAAAACAAACATGGTAAAAAAATCCCGTAGGCCAGAAATGAAAGCTCTAGTTCGGGAAATTGAGTTATTGATTTTCTTTATATAAAAAAAAAAGGAAAGACGGAGCATCAAAGAAGATATAAAACAAAAACACTTATAAAACAAATGATCTTAACTCTAATAATTTAAAATTTAGATAAAAATTTGTTAATTAAAAATAGTTTACAATGAAAAATAAAATATTTAAAATTTAAGGTTTCAGTTAATGTTGTTGTATATGATATTATTTATTTTAAATTTAAAATATTATATTAGCAATAGCATTAAAGTATTATTAAGTGATATTCAAAATAAACCACGAAAAGAGCAATTGAACAACGTATAGTAAACTTCTTAAAAAAAATGATTGAAGAGCCCATCTGACGAAAAAAGTAGAAAAATAAATAAAATTATCATATAATAGAAATTAAAAAATAAGGAAAATATATTTCGAGCGAGCAAATTATCTCAAAATTGTCTAAAAATTAACAGTGTATATTAACAAAGATAATTACTGGTAAAATTACGTTTAATATTTGAAAAAACCTCAATAAAAGAAAACTTAAATTTCATAAAATCTGTGAAATAACACATCTAATCCCCAAACTGCCTCCCATGATTTTTATCTTAAAGTTTTTGAGAAAAACTCAACATATGTAACAGTAACAATAGTTATTCTATATTATAAAATATTTAATATAATTTAATATTACAATTAACAATTAAAAATATATATAAAATCTTAACTCACACAAACATTTCATATACATAAAATTGTTAATATAAACTATAATAAAAAAATTGTGTTACTTTTTATACAATTTTTACTAATATATAATATAATATCTTTGAATTTTAAATGTATGACAATAATTAATTTAGTGCTAAGGTATATTTTAACTCGCCCTATAAGTTTTAGTTCTCTTAGGTAATTTTCTTTTTAATTTAATAAAAATATGTCACATTATATTGAGAAAAAAAAAAGTTCTATCTTGGTTTAAATATATCTTGAGTTAAGTATACTCATTTTTTTCAATAAAAACAATATAATTTTTGAAATATAATGTATTAATAATATTACAATAAAATTAATTTTATGTATTAAACAAATTATGATAAGCAGAATTGGTATTTTTTTAAATAATTTTAGCTCTAACTTGGACAGACGAAGGGTAACAAAAATTTATGTGCAATTTGAACCCCACTGGCAAAACCGCAGCCTCCCGTCACTTGCAGGTTCATTGCCGCGTCTGCGTGAGACCCCAGTGGTCCCAGGGGCGATTAAAATAGTAATTGTGCGTCAAAGTTGTTCGTTGTGGTGCGGACGGTGACCGTACCGTCCCATACCACGATGCCGATAAAATATACGCTGTCGTGGCTGAGCTTCGCGCTCTGACGCCCCGGTCGCTTTCTCATTTTTTTACAAATGCATTTTCCAAAAAAAAAAAAATTAAGAGTCCCGTTTCATAAAATTATAAATATAAAATTTGAATATTATATATATAGTATATTGGGTTTAAAATTATGAGTGTTAATGCGCTAGAATATAAAACACCTACATATTTAATGGATCCTGTTACTAACAATATGTTTGCTCTGAGTGCTATTACCTAGCTTTGCGGGGTAAAAACATACATATTAAATTGCACGGTAGAAAATGTTAAAATGTCTTAGATTCTCAACCCTCTCTTCTTTTTGACCATAGACAAGAGATTTAATAAACTCAATTTTTTCTAACGGTGAAGCTTCAACTTCGGCCTAAATTTAGATGGGTGCCAAACCCATACTAATGCTGACTTTCTTAAGGTTTATCCTGTGCGAATTGGCTGCCGAAACACCAACTTGGGTCTTTCGAATATTTACGGGGTGCCATCCTAAACCTAATAATTCTTTACCAATCTATATTAGTAAATATTTAAATATGAAATTTTGAACTCGTAATTTTGCTCCGAAACTGAAGGAGCTAATATTGAAGTTGCTATATTTTTAAATGGTTAATTGTTTTTTGGCGACATGAAATAAAATGAAATGCTACAAAAAACTAAATTTTATATACTCAAAATAAATTCATAAGTTTTTAAGTATCCAGTGATTCATAAAAACATGTGAAATATTACTAAACGTAATCAAACACATGCGTGATGAGCAGAGGAGAGAGGTATAATTAGGATTCCTATTCTAACTAATTTTTTAACCTAAAAGATACAAACATGGAAATATTCAAAAAATTCATGAACTTAAAATAAAAAATTTCAGAAGGATCAAACCTCACGTCCACCGCGGCATTGCACATTATGATTCATAAGAAATATCAGTCCTTTAGTTGCCTTGCAAGGAGTGGCAAATTAATTCTTCCTGTAAAGGAGCATCGAGAGAAGAAAAGAGAGAAAAAAAGAAAAAAGGCAAACAATTAAATCGACGGGAGTTTCATCAGAAACTCCACTGGGCTGAAAAGCTCTCTTTCTTTTTGAAATAAGAATGCTTGCCTTGCTTTCCTAACTCTTAGTTATGCAGTTGGAAGATAAAATTTGCCGTAAGGAAAGATTTAAAATATTTCTTATTTTATATAGGTTGTATGGAAAAAAATTTTGATTTTAATATTGGAGGTGATGTAGATGTGAAATAAAGTTGATTTTAAAGTTGAAATGTGGTTGGAGTGTGAAATAAAGTTGATTTCTTAGATTGAAATTTATGTTGCGATGTGATAATAAAAGATTATTAAAATTATAATAAATCAAAAGATTATTATTATATTGCTTTGCCCAGTTTGGAGCTTTGCCGCGAAACCAACGGTCATTGTCCCCAAAAATATGTATTAAGTCTTATTATCTTGCCTTTAAGTTTCTAAAAATCACTTTAGTTAATCACTATTCTAATTTCGACTAGTAATATTAATTTTCATGTTTGACTTAAAAAATTTGTACTGTATCTTAGATTTTATTAAAATAAAGGTTCGGATAACAGCTTAACGTTTCATGCCCTTTAAGAGAAGTTATTATTAGTGAAAATTTTTGCTGTAAAGGACAAGCTATGGACGGCCATTCTTCGTAACTTTGCCATACTTAAAACTCCCTAAAAGCAGCAAGAGAAGCCACGAAAAAATAGAGAAAATTAAAAGAAGTTCCTGTTAAAGTTGAAAAGAACACAAAGTTTTACGGGTAGCACATCCAAAATGTTTTAACAGAATTAACTTTTCTTATCATGGATGCATTATGACATCGTTAGAGTTGCATATTCTTTGAAAAATCTAAAATCTTTCTCATGATTCATGACCGAAAAATTCTCTGTGTAAACATGAAAAAAACTCGATACGTTTAGGGTTGGAGAGTATTAACAGATATAAGGTGAGAAATTAAAAAATTAAACACTATAAAGGAACATGAGAGCCAAAACAAACCTTGGCGAAATTAATTTCAGAGTATCATTAATGAGAAATGAAATAGGTGAATTTATGAGAATAATTAAATCGTTTGAAGACCCAATAAACCTAACTGTGAATGTGAAAAGGTGAGGTCCGAGATGAGGTCGGGGCGGGAGTCTGTGGGGGATAGATGGGAGGGGGAGAGGGAGAAGGGGATGACGAGGGCGGCGCGCGCGGATTAATAAAAAAAAATTTAATGAGAATAAACACAAACCTTTAAAATATTCAACATGCGGAAGAGACCGATATAAAAAGATAATTCTGAGACAACAAATATATTATTAGTAGTATGGAATGTTCCTATTAAGTGAAAAAATCAAATGACCCAAAAAAATTGATAATTTTGAGTAGAGATGCTGATGAAATGAAATAAATAGTGTGACTGAGAGATAATTATAGAAATTTTGAAGCAACTTATAATCATTTTCTTACCGTGAAACAATAAATAGGGAATTTTAGAAAAAAAATTAAAAATCTTATTTAGGTTGTATGCCTAGATTATGTTGCATTAATGTTGTATGTAGTATAACTCAAATAAATTAAGTGCTGCGTAGTATACATGAGGTGATATCTATAGTATTTTCACCTTACTTGCTAAGTACTGCCTACAGGTTCTTCTGTATGTTATAATGTTCTTGACTGTGTATGACTATGATGCTTTATTATTCACTCATCTACCGCCTCGAAAGATGCGCATGCTCCTTTATATTTGTGATTTCTAAAGATAACTCTGTCGTTTTCTTGAATTATTTTCTCAGCATGCTCTCATCTATTTACTTGTTACCCTGCCAGCCGCTTGGAGATCAATCCGATTGTAGTGAAAAATAGTATTTAGGTGATGTTCATGAACTCATTCAAATAGTCCTCTTAATAATTTTTCCATCCGTTGTTCGGAATGTACGCCTAAACAACAATCTTTAATTCTTAATTTTCAATATCTCATTCTCTATTAAATTTTGCTTCATCCATTAAAATGATACTGACTATTTGCATATCTATTCCTAATAATTGATGACGCTCTTTATAAAATTGATAATATTCAGAAAGATTTTTCTCCCGGTCGTAGTCCCGGATGAATATCTCTAAAAAATTTTTCTTGTTGAAGCTTGTCCTCTTATTTTTCGTTTAGATACGATCTCCCAATATTTTAGAAAACTGGGCAGTAAACAGTAGATATTAATGCAGTTCAAACAAAAGTGGATATGATTTCAAAATTCCAAAATTCTTTCAGAATCCTATGGGAGAGGGGTCGGGGCCGGGTCAACGTAATTATTCATTTGCTTGAGCTATGCCCAACTTATGAAGTTTTTTTCCATAATTGCTACCATTTTAAAATGTCAACAAAACACCCCTCTATCTCTTCTCGGCTATGGATGGTTAGAGTGATTTAAATCTGTCTTTCAATTAATATCTGTGTGAGGAGCCAATATCCTCATTAATAGTTGTCAAGATCTGATTGGAAACTGTTGGGTAATAGGTCATTACCTATACTTTAAGCACTCTGCTCTCTCTTTGCCATTTCTTCATAGGACGAGGATCTTCTAATACTTCTTAAACATTTGATATGATCATCTAATATAGGATATAAATCACCATATTATTTCTGACGATGGAATTCTTCACATTGTTGCAAGAAGAAATTTACTGAAGAATTCTTCTTGCTTGTTGAAGCTTTTTCTGTATTAAATTATTCAGAACGTGACTTCGAGTATTATAGATGTATGATTACTACTTTTGTGACATTTGCTATAGTTAACGGAAGGAGTTTCCGCAGAAAAACCCTACCTATTTATTCTTCTATAACCATTCTATCCTTATTGTGATGTCCTTTGAACGACATAGAGAATATTGCTGATTTGTACTTGTAGTTACTCCTCAGTTTCCACTAAAGTCAGATATTATATTGTCTTATGGTAGTATATTATCCAAAAAAAGCCAATTATTTACTTCCCCTTTCATTGAAAAATTTTAAATCTCTTTTATATGTGCATCGGAGAAGGAGCTTGATACATTATGGACTTGTGGACTTACCTTCTCATGAATTGAAGGTCATTCGTTCCTGATAATTATATAAGAAGAACAAATATTGCTATATAGATTTTCTCTAAAAGAGAAAAATCAGCTAGGAATATATAGTAAATTTAAGAATAAAAAAAAATACGCTACATAATATTCATGTATATGTAGGGTAATCATCTTATTTTGTTTAACTATTTTATTGTCATATTCTTTATTTCGTGTCTATCATGAAAAATAATTCTTTCGGATTACAGTTATTATAATTGAAAATTAGTAGATAATCATGCCAAAAATTTAAAGTACTTAATAAACTGTTCAAAATAGCTATGAATTGATCTTTACGGTGATGTCGAGAATTCACATTTAATTTCGGCCTGACTTTGCGTAAAATTTTGCAAGGTATAAATTTAACATATTTTCTTATTATCATCAGTTCACTATACTCGGCCCCGCATGGCGTGCGAGAGTGAAGTGTGAGAAAATATCGTGAGTGGAGTAGCAGTCAGGAGTGATATAATTGTCTTCGATTTAGGAATTTATAAGGTATCTAGGTATATTATTAAACTAAATATTTTGACGATATATTCTAATTTCTACCTTGTTTTTCGTCTTCATTAACTGTATTTGTTTATTTTATGCAAATTGGTTTCCACGTCTAGCTATATGTATCCTTTTTTTTATCGCTCTTTATATTGTGTGTCAATGATATTATTTATTGAATTTTCTTGTTAAATGATTTAATGTATTAGGCTTCACGTTTGGGGTAGACATATTTTTTCACAAGTTTAATATGGCCTAACAAACTTGTGTGTAAATTCTGTTTCAAAGTTTCGAAGTGTATCAAGAAATTTTTTAATTTTGAGTAAAACTGGTACTAGTACTTCTTGATAATGCTCATTTTTCTTAGGATTAATTCTAACTTGTCGCCAAAATCTTGATCTTCCGGGGAAAGCAGGGCATCAAATTGGCCTTAAACTATGTTACACACAATTTTAATAAGCTTTTTATGTTATATGTTTCACCGCGCACATGGATGGTACGTGCTGAGAAATAAAAAAGTCCATCAAACTTAGGAGTATTATCATTCTAAAATGGATACTACATAAATGTATTGGCCAACTACGGTTATTTAGCGATTTCCTTTTCCCTTTTTCTTCGTGGGCCATGACTTTCCCGCTTCACCATTAAAGACTGGTGAAAGAGTGAGGGTTAGGCACTATGATGAGTGTGTCTAATTGTGTCCCTGAGTTTTGTGTTATTCTAAAATTTACATTCTAGGAATTCCCGCTCCATCTCTGCTAGCGCTTGAGCAAGTAGTACTAAAGGTTGTACTCTAATATAAGTCCGTTTTTATTACTCTAGTAGAGTTTTAATTCGCAAACACAAGATCAGCCCATATTTGAAAGTAACTATAAGTTATCAGGAAAAATAAACTTCCTTGTTCAGTAGTATCCTAGGGAAGATGAAGGTACTTGAGTTTATAGTATTATTATCTAAGGTGACTGAGATAAAAGCATGCGTTGTGTTGTATAACTTTATTTTGAACACCAGTTTAAGCATGCATAAAAACTTCTAGCATTTTTATAATTAGTTTCTTCTTGCTATAGTAAAGTGATAGCATAGCTTTTCAATGCGCGATATAATCAGTCAGAAACTTAATGTCGCAAATAGTCACTTTCTGATATAGATCATATCACAAATAAAATCTTCTACATGGTATATTAGCATAAGACTATAATACTCGTGAGTGAGTAAGTGGTCTTACACACCTTCTTTGTGCAATTTTGTGCCAATCATACTAGAATATTACTATTTGACTCTACGCACATATCGAGGCCGTGGATAGATATAGTCTGGCATGATACCATAGGAAAGTGCGCTATTCATCTTGTACAACAGAAAATTTTTTTTTCTTAAGCACTCAATGCGCAGCAATCAGAAGCGCCTATCTACCAGAAAGTGCTTCGAGTTAAATTATAACTCTTACTAGACATTACACGCAGTATGTTCATACTAGTAATGAGAATCATCTGGAACCACCACTAGATACAGAAGTATAGCCGTGAAAAAATCTCTATTTCCTCAAGTATATAATTCTCCATTTAAGAATACTGAAGGTTAATGTCACGTAGTAGATATCGAGTACTTAAATTTCTGATGAGCCACAGCTTCTTAAATACCAGGTCAACACCAAGGATACACTTGTATGTTTCCTGTTCATGTACCTTGAAAGTAATCAGGGAACTCGTGTAATCCATGTGCATTTTCCGTCCGTAACGTCATATAGTTTTTAGGGCCAGGGTTCATCGACAAAGACCGTCGCCCTGGAGTCGTAAGAGCGGATTAATCATAGAAGTGACGACAGGTCCACGAGTTCGTTGAAAAATAATAACAAATCGAGCCGTCCCTAAAACGAATGAAGTAGTAATAAATATAATCAAACTTAAAAAAAATCATCTGAGAAGGTCCCCTTACTTAGGTAGACCTCCATCGTTAATTTTGCGGGATTCATTTAAAAAAAAGTGTTATTAAAAAGAAAAAATGAACTCTTCACCATATATACGCCTTACCCCCCTACACGCTTCTTCTTCACACTCCAGAATACTTCTTACCCAGGCGTCGCCCCTGCCCCGCCACCTGAAACCGGGCTGCCGATGGCTCCCTCCTGCGACGTCGGACTCCGCTGTGCGCCATAGACACGAGATGCCCTTCCCATTCCGTCCCGACATCATTGCCTTATGCCTTGGAATAATCCTCCCAATGCAGCTTAGTTTGGGGCCAGGCTTTTTACCTGTCGCCCCCCGTCGTCAGACACACGAGAGTCATCTCCCACCATGCCGCCCTTGAACCAAAAGGCGCGAGCGCCCTCCCCCTGCACACAACGCACGATGACTCCTGGCCCGCTTGGACGATGCGCTGCCCCAGCCCCGCCTCCGCCCCAAGCTCTCCCGCCGCGACCAACCGACCTACCCCCCCCACCCCCGCGCTACAACCCCTCGCTTGAGAAGCCCCGCCGCCCCCGCCCCTAACTGACCACCGCGCCCGCGCAGTCCCGCGCACACACACCCACCTCGCCGCACTGCCCTCGTATCCCTCTTTTGGCCACCGGATGCCCTTCCTTTTTTTGCGATCCCCGAACGTGCCCCCTTCGCCTCCCCGCTCCTCGCGCGGTGAATCATGCTGTATCCTTTTCGCGGCAGGCTGTCCTCGTCCTCTTTGCTGCGCGACCGGCTGGGAAGAGAGAAACAAAGGCCGAGAGAGAAAAAAGAAAAGGAAGCGGCGCCAGGCGCCGGGGAGCGCGTCCGGACCACGGGAACGCGCGCACAGAGGCCCGGGCCGAGACGAGGCCAGACGGCAGAAGAACTTAGGCGACACGATGTCACTGGCGAACGCTAGGGAGCTTCGGGAATCGACAGCCCGGACGACCGAGGACAGCGGACCGATGCTGCGATGCGCGGGCGCGGGGGAGTTGGAATCGCCGAGGCGGAGCATGGCAGGCGGCTACGAGGGCCGTGCTCGCCCGGAGGGGAAAGACGCCGAGGCAGGGCCGAGCCGAGCGGCGCGCACGGCACTGGGCCAGCAGGCGGACGCAAGGCCGGAGGACCAGCCAGGGCCGGCGGCGGCACGCTGCTGGGACTGCGACAGAGGCGAAGCGCCAGAGACCAGCAGGACGGGCATGCTCGAAGTGGCACGCGCGGCATGTGGAAGAGCGCGCGCCAGACCACAAGCTGCGGGAGAGTACCCAGGGCCAGCCGAAAAACGGCAGAACAAGCCCGGCGGCGAGGACGACAGAGAGGACCAGAGAGCAGAGGACGCGGCGCCGGGAGAGGCACACTGACGCCCGAGCCCGACGGCGAGAGAGAGAGAACGTACGAAACGCACGAGCGGGACAACGTGACCGGGCGGAGAGACGGCGGGAGAGCGAAAACCCTGAACAGCAGCCGGACGGGCCCGGAGCCTGGACAGGAGAGAGGGAGAATAAGGGTATAATGGTAATTTTTATATTTTTTAATAATAAAAAACTAAAATAGGGACCCAGATGATATTTTTTGAAAACTTAGAGACCCAGATGATAGGATTTTAAAAACGTGGACCTGTGTGATAATAACCCTTAAACTCAGGGACCTAGGTGAAATTTGCCCTAGTTTTTATTTTTTCTTCAAAGTCCTATCTTATTATTCCTTCTATATTATTGTTATGTCATTATTAAATACTCATCTGCTTTTATCTTTTATAATATCATAGTAATTTATGCATGTTTTAACACTGATTTCTATTCTTACTTTAGTAAAACTATTAGGTTGTATTAAAATATCTTCAAAAGAATAAAATTCATATCTCATTTCAATTTATTTGGGATATTTTGCATTTCTTTATATTTTATGAAAGTATATTCTTTTAAGATTATCTTGAGTTTCGTCATTAGTTAAAGCAGTTATTATATGTAGATTACATTATTTAGATCTCTTAATATTTATAGATTTTTCTTGAATATTTAGTTGTGTTATTTCATGATTTATTTGTAAACGATAATGTTTCTTTAGGATTTCTTGTCCTGTTAACATGTCGAAGGTGCTTCTCTCGTCACTATATATAACTTTAAATTTTAAATTATGTAACTCATTATTTTTCTTTATAATCATTATACTATCAATATTTACTTTAATTGTTAATTCATAAATTTTTTTTAATTAAAAGTATAGTATCATTTTTTCTCTGTTTTGAATATATTATTTTTAGTTAATCCAGATTTTATATGAGATAACGATGCTCCTGTATCTATAAAAGTTATGAGCGTTATTGTTTTATCCCTAAAACTGACTAGAACTTCAATTATACTTAAGTTTATTTTTTGAATTGTCTCTTATTTGATTTGTGCTGGATAATTCAGTATTCTCTTGACTTAAATCTTTTATTACTAATTTTTTTAACGAGAAGTTTAAAGAATTAGTTCTAATTAGGGACCTATGATAACCTATGGATAGTCTTTCCTCATTTATTTGTAGTTATTTTATTGGGGATTTTTCGAGTGTACAAGTTTTTCTTATTTCTTCTAAATTTATATTTCCATGGGAATTTGTATATCCTTATTGGTTAATTGTATGAATGTTCCTAAATGATTCATTATGTTTAGTATTTGTTAAACTAATCATTCTTTCTACTTTTTCTCATTACTATTACTTCTCTTAACATAAGTATGTAGTTTATATTTTTTTTTCTTTTTATTCTTCTTTAGATTCTTAAATGATTTGAGAGAATAATTCTGTATTATCAGACACAATTTCTATTTCTAATTTAGTTTCTAGATTTTTTATGTCTTCTATTGAAGATATCTTATAATCTATTTCAGATAAATACGATAAATATGTTCCTTGTAGAATATCATGATATTCTTTTATCATTTGAAATTATTGTTCTTCTATTATTTTTATATTTTTTTTATAATTATTAGTATAATGTTCTTCTTCTCCACATTTAAAACATTTGTATGATTTTTTTTTCTTAAAGCTTGATTTTCTCTTAAAATACATTTTTTCTTTATATATTTATTTTGATTTATATCCTAAGCTATATCTTCTTTTAGATTACATCCAAGATGTATTTAGTTTCAAGTGTCTTCTTTTCCAATATTTTTTTATATGATTGTTTGTGTGTTTGTTTATATTCACCATGTTTGTTGCGCTGAGGTTTTATTCCAAATTTATAAGTGGGTAAAACGTTTAGCAATATTTATTATGCTTTGTTTTAATTTTATTGTTATAAAATGTATTTCGTAATTTTTGTTATTTACAAAATTTCATAAATAGATTCATTGCACATTTAACTCGTAAGGCTAAGGTGTCGAATTTTAAGTATTGCATGTCTTCATTTAGTCTTTTCTGATAAATCTATTATATTTTTGGGTTTTTTACATACATGATATGAAATTTACACGAAATTACGCATTTCACCATTAATTCATAAATATTACCACTATCACACCATATTCATTTAAATTTTACGCATTTCACATATTTCACATATTTCATATACTTTATAATATTATATGTAAAC